>WNWK01000349.1:345756-408256 GCA_009830355.1 Cherax destructor
TTTTTAGAAGTCAACAAACTGAAATGTAATATCTACATACAATAGACCATCTATTAAGACGCGATCTCCTAAGCAATTTTCACTTTACGATGGTTAAACAATTGTGGCAATTATTTGATCATGTGTGATTTTTATTTATGTGTGTAACTATGCAAAAAAAATAGCCAAAATCCCATAAAACAAGGCCAGTACCTGTCAGGTGTTTTTTGGACCGTGAATGTACGGTTTCATTGTAAGAGTATTATTGTTTTGTATAGAACCTTAATGGTAGGACAAGGTGTAGGGTTTGTTGAAAATTTTGTTATATTGTATGCATTTTGCACTTTTTATTATATATATATATATTGATAGTTATGTGTTTTTATGTTCTGTTGTTTGTTTTGTTTTATGTGGCCTGTTTTGTTCATGGGCATATATAGTTTTGTGTTACTGTACATATATGTTTTAAATAAAATAATAAAAAAATCCTTGAATCCACAGACTAGCTGTGTTATCCTTCAGTTGAATTCAAGGTATAATCATACCTGTTTACTGCTTGGTGAAGAGGGGCAATAAGTACAAGGGAACGTAACTCACTAGCGTTTTGACGGCAGTAGCGAAGATATTCTGACAGCAGTAACGAAGTCAAGATATTTTTCAGAATAATCTTTTATTTTGGTACATTTTTCGTTGTCTAGAGCTTCACCAATTCATGACTCAGAGCTCTACACATAGGAAAACGTTGTCTCAATAAAAGCTTGTTCTGCAACATGTCTTTTCTTAAGATGGAAGGAAGCTTACCCATTTGCCCCAGTTAATTGATCACTAGTGAGACTAATGATTGACTTGACTTGGAATTTCACTAATTACACATTGATGTGCCATTAACAGTCATTCACTTACCCTACCTGAAGTATACCTGGAGAGGGTTTTGGGGGTCAACGCACCCACGGCTCGGTCTGAGACTAGGTCTCGTGGTGGATCAGGGTCTGATCAACCAGATTTACTGCTGGCCACATGCAAACTGACGTACTGAGGTACTGACTTCAGGTGCCTGTTCAGTGCCTTCTTGAAGACAGCCAGGGGTCTATTGGTAATCCCCCTTATGTATGCTGGGAGGCAGTTGAACATTCTTGGGCCCCGGAAACTTATTGTGTTTTGTCTCAGTGTACTCGTGGTGCCCGTTTTTCATTGGGGGGGGATGTTGCATCTCCTGCCGAGTCTTTTGCTTTCATAGGGAGCGATTCTCGTGAGCAAGTTTGGTACTAATCCCTCTAGGATTTTCCAAGTGTATATTATCATGTATCTCTCTCGCCTGCATTCCAGGAAATACAAATCAAGGGACTTCAACCGTTCCCAGTAATTTAGGTGCCTTATTGTACTTATGTGCCGTGAAAGTTCTTTGTACACATTCCAGGTCAGCAATTTTGCCTGCCTTGAAGGGGACAGTTAGTGTATAGCAGTATTCCAGACTAGAGAGAACATGCGATTTGAAGAGAATTATGGGCTTGGTGTCCCTAGTTTTGAAGGTTCTCATTATCCATCCCATTATTTTCCTAGATGTGGTAGATACATTGCTGTGGTCTTTGAAGGCAACATCCTCTGACATTATCACTCCCAGGTCTTTCACATGACTTTTGCTCTATTGTATGGTTAGAATTTGTTGTATACCCTGATACAGTTTTAATTTCCTTAAGTTTTCCATATCCGAGTAGTTGAAATTTCTCTTCATTGAACTTCATATTGTTTTGAGTGGCCCATTTGAAGATTTGGCTTATGTCCGCTTGGAGTCTAGCGGTGTCTTCAATGGAGGTCACTGTTATGGCAATTCGGGTGTCATCCGCAAAGGAAGACACGGAGCTATGGCTTACATCTCTCTCTATATCAGATATGAGGATGAGGAATAGAATGGGAGCGAGTACTGTGCCTTGTAGAACAGAGCTTTTCACCGTACCTGCCTCAGACTTTACTGTTTACTATTACTCTGTGTTCTGTTTGTCAGGAAGTTATAGACCCATCTACCAACTTTTCCTGTTATTCCTTTATCACGCATTTTGTGCGCTATTACACCATGGTCACACGTCAAAAACTTTTGCAAAGTCTGTGTATACTACATCTGTATTTATAGAAATGTTGAATGTGTTAGTGATTGATATTAAGAATTTCACTAACCAGACCCCCAAAATTAATATTGATCTTAGTGTCCACTTTATGCCTTCCATTCTATTCACTGAGCACAAGAAACTGCCCATTCAACTATTACAACTACCCTATAAAGTACACAGATGGTAATGCAGCTAATTTTACACAACTAAAAAAAATACCAACTTAAAATAAACAATGTACACATTCCTGGCACTAAAGCGTGATTTCCCTGCTCATTAATTAGGTCTTCAGGCGTCTCCTATATTACACTTGCCTGAGATGTTGAATTCACAATCACACAAACAAGATTTGCCCTATTTCTTGGATAATAAAATATAACCAGGAATGATTGGTCATGGTTTACAGTGTCCCAATAATTGAATCAGACCTATTAAAACCCACAAAACAGACCAGGGGATATAGGGGGCCTTACCTATATTCAGAAAAATTGGTAAAAATCAAATATTTCTGCTACTTTAATCTCAATTTCAAGGTTCTTCTGGTCCTGAAACCTATCAAGATAATCTCTATCACTGTTGGAGTGTGAGCAAGGTAACACACATGAAGGGGGTTCATGGAAACCATTTAGCCAGACCAGAGTCCTGGATGTGGGATGTACAGTGCCTGCACTCTGAAGGAGGGGTGGGGAGACTAGTTTGGAGAGGCACATGAGCTGTATTGTTGGCATGCCTCTGGTGAAACAGCAATATAGTGAGTGATGGTGAATGTTTCTTTTTCTGGTCACCTTATAAAAGTATGAAGGAATATGGAGATATCATTATTGATGAAAATTACAACCCAGCTAATAGTACAGCATGCTCTTAATAATGTACAGAAACTCACTCTGCATGACTTCCTTGAAGACCCAATATTCGTCTATTT
The DNA here is from genome assembly GCA_009830355.1 of Cherax destructor. Classification (NCBI taxonomy): domain Eukaryota; kingdom Metazoa; phylum Arthropoda; class Malacostraca; order Decapoda; family Parastacidae; genus Cherax; species Cherax destructor. Next base: position 348,763 of record WNWK01000349.1, read on the forward strand.
CACAGTCATCCTTATCCAATGGAGTAGTGAAGGATTCAAGTGCTGTTTCATCCATTTCTTCATCTAGACCCTCTTCATCATCATCCTCATCATCATCGTCATCATCCTAAAAATGATTAAATTTAAAAAAATAAATAAATGCATTATACAAAAACTAAGTGCCTGTACATGATAAGTTAAACCACCAACATGATAAATGCATTAGACCACTTATGCATTGTGGTAAAGTTACTTTAAGTTTTCTCAAGATATTTCTAATAAAATAAAAATACGTTCAAATGTAGTGAATGCCCGAGTGCCTTCTGAACAATACAATAAATAAAGTTTAGTTATCCACAACAAAATTAAAAAATTAAAAAATATTGCACTTTTATCAAATAAAGCAATAATTCACTTTTTTTTGCCAGAAAATAAAAACTGATTCTACAATATATTTAAGAAACTGATAGCACTCAAACATCCTCTAAAGCATAATTGCATATGAACATACAAGACTGAATTGATGGAAAATTAACCGTGATTAAAGAATATCATTGGAACAGCGTGTAAGCCTTTCAGGTTTGTCATGGCCAGATTTTCATGCATCCATTTCCCATCTGGGAAATGGACGGACGCCACGTCAATACAACAAAAGCTTCAAATCAATTTCTGTTCAATCTCCAATGTCATGTAGACAGCCAATAAAAGATTACAGAAAAGAGGATATAATCACAAATTATGGAACAGATGAGAACAGGCTTTCAGGGATGGAACAAGAACAAGGAAAAATAGTTGGGAATTACACACCTAAATGACCCACAAGGATAACATAAAACATCTATTCAATATAAGTCTACAGAAACAAACTTCATATTGAGGTTAAATGAAACTTAGTGGCATCTCAATAATATTATAATTGGTCAAAGGTTTGAGATCAAAACCCAAAAAGATTATGAATACAGAATGTGCAAATGAGTCAAAAGATGTGCACAAGAAATAATACAACAAACCTGTATGCAAGTATCGATGGTAAATTGTGATGCAGCTGAAGCCTTGTTCACTTTCTCCTCCAACTTTTCTAAGTAATCATCGCCATTATCATCCAATTCATCCTCATCACTCTCTAGCACTTCTGTGGTCAAAATACAAAACTGAATTATCAGAAGCTGAAAAATGAAACACAGAACATGATTACAAGTTTTAAACATTCAAAGTTTATGTCCTTAAGAATAAAACCAATGTTCTCAAAGTTTCCCACAAGACCCAACTTCATGGACAGCCAGGAAATTTGATATTTTATCCCTACATCATTGACAACCAATACCATCAATTTGGCTTCAGTTCTCAGTCACACAAGGCAACCAGCTGTATGGCCATTCTGATGGTGATTTTAAAATATTCCATTTGGCATCGTTACAAAGTGGGAGGAGCTTATCCCAGACAAGGGAGATTACCGACGAAATTGTAATAACACGAGTGCAAACAAACCACGGTACAGGTGGGGCTCAACTCGCTTGCCATGAATTCGAGCCCCACCCGTACCACGGTTTAAGGGAGAGTATTATAACCATAGTGCTTGGTTATGATAATAATCTCCCTTGTCTGGGATAGGCTCCTCCCACTCTGTAACAATGCCAAGTGGTGATTTAATATACTATTATATTACTTATATTATATTTTTTAAAAACATCACACAATGATGAAATTTATACAAAAATTTTACCAGATTGAACCATTTTTTGGTAATATCTGAACTCATTTTCCTAACATTTTTTTATGGTTTTCATACCCACCCACCTGAGTGAGGCTACCTCTATTTTAAATGAAAAATATCTTAGCCTATTGTGGGTACTAACTGGCTTCTCCATTCTGTGCTGTTGCTGCTGCATTATGATGTGACAGTGATACAATGCTATGCTGAGATGAAGCGAGGTGATGGTGTAGGCACAGTGACGTTGTGTTAGGATATCGAGAGAAGTCATGTAGTACTGAGCACGACAGGGCAGGAAGATTTCAATATTTTACTCAGAATGGCAAACAATTTGAATCTTATGAATGATTTACTTATTGAATTTTCCATTTAATATTTTTGGGCCATGGTAAACTGTGGATAAGTGAAACAGCTGAAACCGAATCTGCGGATACGAGGGGTTCTACTGAACAGGATTTTTTTTTTTTACTGGGTTTGTATACCTTGCTTGAACTGTATGTCAAGAAATAAGTATACAGCTGAATTCAGCAGAGAAGCTAACTACAGCCTCTCCTCACTTAGCGACATACTCATTTACCGAAGACTCGGACTTATGAAGGGCTCTCTGACCAGTATGCATACCTAAATAATGTATATTAGAGCTGATTTCCTCTATTCTGTTTATTACAATATACAGTACACTACTGTATAAACATTTAGAAGTATACTAAAAATGTTGTAAGTGGCAAAAAAGTGACATTAAAACAATATCAAATATGATCAACACAAACCAACTACCTTTATATTATGGTCCTTGCTTAGCGACGAATTTGTTTACCGACGTGGTATTAGGAACGGAACTCCATTATTAAGTAAGGAGAGGCTGTACTATCTCCCTCAAGGGAGGTATGGTACTTTGCTGCTGGTAAGCTCTTGATCCAAGGAATTTGAACCATCCTGTCTTTCCTTGGATCATATTTTAATGCTTACCATTCCCTAGGTGTTGTATGACCCCCCCCCACGTTTTTTTAGAATTTCTACTGAAATATAATAAATGTCTGTGGCAGCTCACAGTGAATGGACTGTCAAGCACATAAAACAAAGCATGGACAGAGAAGGCATACACAATCTGTTTTAGAATGAACAGATATTACTAATAAAAATTCAAAATACTATCATTATTTTTAGATATATATCCTAAAGGTGTACCTCTGAGAGGCTGCCTAATGTTTTCTATTCTTTCTTCCTCCTACTTTTGGATTTTTTTGCTCGTAATTCAAGAATGCCTTATTCAATCCACTTCAAATTTTCAATACTTGTTATTGAGCCTATCACCAGCAATCTGGAATGGCTTGCATAATTTCCAAAATCTTCAGTGGCAGGGTTTCAAATATTCATTAAAGGTGCCAAAAAATATGATGGTGGAGAGAAATTCAAAAGTGTAGGTGTAGATTTGAAAATTTTTGTATGCAAAATAGTATAAAAAACTTATTCCGTTAAATCGATGATAAATTTCAGTATACCTCTTCTAAATGGCTTCAATACAGGAAAAGTCTGAAGAATCTGACTAATAGAGGGAAAGGGATGTCCATCCAATTTACTGAAAATTCAGCTTATACTGAAAGTTTCAATTAAGTGAAGTAGATTAAGCAGATGAAGTTTGTTTAATTGACTACCAGACAAACATGGAATAAACTGATTTAGTCCACTGTAATGATGACACGACCTGCCATATAAAGAAAAAGCTAATACAAGCAAGCTGAAGCTCACCATGTTCAATATCTTCATCGTCATCATCATCGTCGTCATCATCATCGTCCTCTTCACTGGCTTTTGCTGCATAGTAAAAATTTTAACAGTATTCACACTGATATGCATCATGTATATATATACTTTATGCTTTATCTACATTACTGTGAATAGCAATTTTAAGTGCAACACACCTCTAAATTTACATTAAACAAAGCATCATTCACAAAATGCAAAGAAGAGTTTTTAATACACTAATAACCCGCACACAGGAAAATTAAACTTATGACTACATTTTGGTCCAACTTTGGACCATTAACTAATGATTGTAATGGCTTGATAAAGCTCCTGGAGAGCGAAACGTTGCCACAATAAAATGTCACATTAGTTGCACTTGTGTCCTTTTACTTAACATTAACTAATCACACACAAGCATGAAGGGAAGAGAATCAGTATATACAAGGGGGGGCTGAGCCAGGAGTAGAATGAGAGGTAGTAGTAGTTTAAGTAGTGCAACAGTGGCAGAGGTGGTAATAAGTATAAATGAAACAGTAGTTGTAGCAGCAGCAGTAGTAGATAGAAGGTAGCAGTAGAAGTAGGTAGAAGGTAGCAGTAAGCAGCAACAGTAGTAGCAGGAGGTACTACTAGTAGGTCTATGAACAAGAGAAAAAAGAAAAAGGAGAACTGCAGGAGAGCTATTAGCTCATGACTGTGGGACAAAAAACAAGGAAAAAACTCATAGGACTGAACCTGCCTAGGCAAAGAAAGTTTGGAACATTTCACAATGTAATGAGAAAGGAAGGCATCTACATAGACAAAGCCAAGACCAAAATTCATATTAGGAAAGGTATGCTTCACCAAGACAGCATCTGTGAAGGCTAGAAGGGTGATAAGTTTTGGCAGTTAATAGGAGAAAAGAAAATGTAATCAGCTCTTCTGCAGTGCTTTTATTTTTTTTTTAAATCTCATTCTTAAATTACCTCCACTGCTACAACTATTGCTCCACTAACACTCCACTCTGACTTGTGTCACTACCGCTACTCCCTTTCTCATTGTCACCTCTGCCACTGTTGCGCCACATATACTACCACTGTCTCTACAACACTACCACTACAATTATACTACCTCCTCTCATTCTTCTACACCTGGCTCCCCCTTTGTGCTTCTGAGTGACTAACTAATGGTCCAAGTTAGAACAAAACAGTCAAAAGTTTCATTCTCCTGTTTGGGTTATTTGTGTATTGTTCCAGCCACAATATTATGCCTTTTTATTCAAGTGTTTCATTTTAAAACACTTCATTAATTCAATGTGTACAAATCCAGTTCATCAATTCCCATTCATATTCCAATTCTCTCCAAAACACTTAAAAATGTTAAATGAATTATGGCAGTCTTCCCAATTAACTAAAATCCCCGTTTTCCATTTTTTCACTAATTCATAACATACATCAATTTCTTCTATTTAGTTGGCAAACCTAAAATTTACCTGCATAAGCTCTCTTTAAGCCCTGGAAAAGCAAGAGCATAGCCGGTAAAATTTCTTTATGACACTCCTGTAGTACTCCCAAGCGATCTGGACCAAGCTGTAGCAATGTGCACATCCCCAAGACGCAGATCTTACGGTCATGGAGTCTGTGGGAGATCTGTTAGTGAGCAATGAATGCCTACAAAATTATAAAAGGTAAAAAGATATGTGCAACTAACGAGATATTTTATTGCAGCAACATTTTGTTCTCCAGGAGTGCCTAGAGACAAAAACACTGCCAGAGTAAAATGTCTCTTCAGTTCCAGACATCCTTTTGCCTAACACTGTAATTTTACCAATGTTATTATAAAAGCAATGCAATACCAAATAAAACAAGATGGTGTTGCAAATAAACATTTTAAAGTTTTAATCTTGTACTCATCATATTTTACAGTACCACCAAATATCTTTCAGAATATCTGTGTGTACCCCAATGGGAAAGTGGAGAAGAATCCAACCTTTGTAAGCCATGCATGTCTTAAGAGGCAACTAAAATGCCAGGAGCAAGGGGCTAGTAACCCCTTCTCCTGAGTAAATTACTAAATGCAAAAAGAAAAACTTAAGTTTTTTCTTTTTCAAGTCACCCTGCCTCATGGAGATGGAAAATGCATTAAAAAAAAAAAGTATTATGTAACAATTTGTTTCTAACCTGGAAACAGAACAAATAAACTGACTTCACAAAATGTAAGATTGTTATGCTTGGCATGAGGCCTGGTCACAGACCGGGCCGCAGGGGCGTTGACCCCTGGAACTCTCTCCAGGTATACATTCTTTGAACAGTGACAAAAATGAGACCGCCATTATCTTCAGCAATTACCAAAATTTTGGTTTTAAAGTGTATGGTAGGGTTATTATTGAAAAAATTAGAAGAAAGGCAGTGTGTGTGCACAGGATCACAGATGAACAAGCAAGCTTTAGAATGAGTAGGGTATGTGTAAACAAAGTGTTTACATTGAAGAATATGAGTGAACAATATTTACATAAAGGTAGGGAAGTTTTCACTGCATTTATGGATTTAGAAAAGGCATATGATAGGGTGGATAGGGCAGCAATGTGACAGATGTTGCAGGTGTATGGAATAGGTAATAAGTTACTAAATGCTGTAAAGAGTTTTCATTAGGATAGTGAGGCTCAGGTTAAGATGTGTAGGAGAGAGGGAGATTACTTTTCAGTAAAAGTAGGCCTTAGACAGGGATGTGTAATGTCACCATGGCTGTTTAACCTATTTATAGATATGGTTGTAAAAGAAGTAGATGCTAGGGAATTGGGGAGAGGGGTGGGATTAAATTATGGAGAATCAAATACAAAATGGGGGTTGACAGTTACTTTTTGCTGATGATACTGTGGATGAATACTAGTGGATGATATTAGTGGATGATACTAGTGGATGAATTTGGGAGGATGTGTACAGGAAGAAAGTTGAAAGTAAACATAGATAAGAGCAAGGGGATGAGAGTATCAAACGAGCAAGGTAAAGAAAAACTGGATATCCCGTTGGATTGAGTGAGTATGGAAAGAGTGAATGTGTTCAGATATTTGGAAGTAGACTTGTCAGCAGATGGGTTTATGAAAGACAAGGTTAACCACAGAATTGATGAAGGAAAAAAGGTGAGTGGTGCCTTGAGATATGTGGAGGCAAAGAAGGGAATGTACGAGAGTAGTGGTACCAACACACTACTATGTGACTGACCTGACCAGGTCAAGGCATTGGCTTAAGTCGGTGGGAGAATTGGACTTGCCTCGCATGGGCCAGTAGGCCTGCTGCAGTGTTCCTTCTTTCTTATGTTCTTATGAGTGTGAAGCAAGGGTTGTAAATGCTGCAGCAATGAGGCTAGAGGCAGTGGAGATGATGTGGTGTAAATATTATGCCGAGAATTCATAGTGGAAATTAGGCGGTGCGGAGTTACTAAAAGTATTATTTAGAGGGCTAAAGAGGGGTTGCTGAGGGTCTCTGGTCATTTAGAGAGGATGAAGCAAACTAGGATGACTTGGAGTAAATCTTTAGTGAAGGGGTAGGAGTCATCCTAGGAAAGGATGGGGTAAAAAAAAAAAAAAAGGGGGGTTGTGTGCACAAGGGGCTTGGACATGCAGCAGGCATGTGTGAGCGTGTTAGATAGGAGTGAATGGAGACTAATGGTTTTTGGGACCTGACGAGCTGTCGAGTGTGAGCAGGGTAAGTGGACCCTCACTATTCGAACATTCTTCATTCCAGAATGCTGTTACCAAACGAATTTATTCCCATAAGGAATGATGTAAATTAGATTAGTCCATTTCAGACCCCCAAAAATACACTTATAAAAGCACTTACAATAATAAACTTGCATAAAAGGGCGAGTTTGGAGAGTTCGAATAGCGAGGGTCCACTGTACAGTGGTACCTCGAGTTACGAGCTTAATTCGTTCCAGACGGCTATTCAAGTGCCACTACCGAAGGAATTTTTTCCCATAAGAAATAATGAAAATTAGATTAATCCATTTCAGACCCCAAAAAATACACTTACAAAAGCACCTACAAAAATACACTTACATAATTGTTCGAGTTGGGAGCTGCTCGTACATAGAGGTACCACTGTATTTTGTGAAGGAAAACTGGTTAGCCAGACTCGAGTCCTGGAGGTGGGAAGTACAATGCCTGAACTTTAAAGGAGGGGTTTGGGATATTGACCATTTCAGGTGACATCTAAACTGTCATATCTGAGTGCCTCTGCAAAGTCAGTGATTATGTGTGAATGATAGTGAAAGTTTTTTTTTTTGGGTCACCCTGCCTTGGTGGGAGACAGCAGACATGTTATATTAAAAAAAAAAAAAAAAAATCCAGTAACTTCACCAGCTCAACCACTATCTACTGTACACTGACTGCAAATCTCATGCACTAGCTCCCTTTTTCTTGACACTTTTAAATGCTGATACTTCTTAGTTTTAATTTTGAGGCTTCCAACAGGTTTTCGTCTGATTTCATTTTTCATAGTTCTATTCAGAAAAACAGGCTCTTTCAAACTGTCAAAACTTTGATATTTAAAGTGTCTCCCACACTGGAAATAAAATGTAGAGGGCTCACCATGAAGTGGAAAAGCATCATCACACTGCCTTTTATTAATCTTCCAGTAAAAACAATGATCTTGTACTGCAATACCTTCCCCAAAATGTGTCAATATTAAATAACAAATATCACCACAATAAATCAGATACCGTTTCCTATTAAAACTAACATTTTAATCTCTAGTCCTTTATACACAACTTGTTTTAAAAACACATTCAACTCCAAAATTTAAAAAACACTTCATATTTTTCCAGCAACACTGTTACACACAATTACCAAATTAAGAAGTCTCAATGCCCAGGCTACATCAATTCACAAGCCCATAAATTTCTGCATTACATACAATGAACTAAGACCGACAGCATTGACAATTTCCAATTTAAGAGCTTTGAGATTAATTATAAACTCCATGTTAGCATGCAATGCTGTGTCTGGTAATAACCTAAAAACTTACATGGGCCAGCTGCATACACAAATGCTACAGGTAGTTAAAACAATTCTTTGGTAAACAAAACAGTACAAACAAGAGGACTTAAATTAATGGCTGCAGCATTAAACTAAAATGAGAAACTCATGGTCTCACCCAAGGAAACAATCTGTGTCATGAATCCACTGCTTGATGAAGTGTGAAGTGAGGGTTGTTGTTGTGTTGGGTAATGTCGTGGACTCTAGCACTTGTAGAAGGGGATCTGGGGCAGTATACAACGTTGCTATCACCACCTGCAATATACAATTTATAGCATTTTCACCTTAAATTAGAAATACAAAAACTATTCACACCATATGCAAGACAAAGCACTTCATAAATTATATCCCTATCCTCCTTGTGTAAGCAACCAAAAGAAAAAAAAATACACATACTAAAATGCAACCTTATTAGCATTAACATTTCAACCCTTTAATAAACAAATGTCCCCTTTAGTGTTTAGCACAAACAGGGAAAGAGGGAAGGGGAGAAGGAAGTGAGAAAGGAAAAAGTTGGAGAGAGGAAGAAATGAGTTATTATATTCATGGAGCATCACCACTCATAAGCCTGTGAAATGGAAGAGTGTGGGTAATCAGGTTGAATGGTAGAAGGAAAAATAAGGAGAGGTTTAGACCCATTTTTTGCTACCATGGCAGATCTACCATGTTATTAAAGAATACAATACTTGCCTAAATATACAAGGTATGATATAGCACGTAAGGAAAGTAGTTTGTTGGATTATGTATTGGTGGATAAAAGGTTGATGAGTAGGCTTCAGGATGTACATGTTTATAGAGGGGCAACGGATATATCAGATCATTATTTAGTTGTAGCTACAGTTAGAGTAAAGGTAGATGGGACAAAAGGAAAATGGCAACAGCAAGTAAGAGAGAGGTAAAAGTGTATAAACTAAGGGAGGAGGAAGTTAGGGTGAGATATAAGCAACTATTGGCAGAAAGGTGGGCTAGTGCAAGTAGGAGTAGTGGGGGGGTTGAAGAAAGTTGGGATAGTTTTAAAAATGCAGTATTAGAATGTGGGGCAGAAGTTTGTGGTTATAGGAGGGTGGGTGCAGGAGGAAAGAGGAGTGAGTGGTGGAATGAAGAAGTAAAGGGTGTGATAAAAGAGAAAAAGGTAGCTTATGAGAGGTTTTACAAAACAGAAGTGTTAGTAGAAGAGCAGAGTATATGGAGAGTAAAAGAAAGGTGAAGAGAGTGGTGAGAGAGTGCAAAAGAAGAGCGGATGAAAGAACGGAGAGGCTCTGTCAAGAAATTTTGCTGAAAACAAGAAAAATTTTGGAGTGAGATAAACAAGGTAAGAAAGCCTAGGGAACGAATGGATTTGTCAGTTAAAAACAGAGTAGGGAGTTAGTAGATGGGGAGCTGGAGGTATTGGGTAGATGGCGGGAATATTTTGAGGAACTTTTAAATGTCGATGAAAAGAGGGAGGCGATAATTTCATGTACTGGCCAGGGAGGTACAACATCGTTTAGGAGTGAAGAAGAGCAGGATGTGAGTGTGGGGAGGTGCGTGAGGCATTACGTAGAATGAAAGGGGGTAAAGCAGCTGGAATTGACGGAATCATGACAGAAATGTTAAAAGCAGGGGGATATAGTGCTGGAGTGGTTGGTATTTTTGTTTAATAAATGTATGAAAGAGGGAAGGTACCTAGGGATTGGCAGCGAGCATGTATAGTTCCTTTATATAAAGGGAAGGGGATAAAAGGAGTGTAAAAATTATAGGGGAATAAGTTTACTGAGTATACCAGGTAAAGTGTATGGCAGGGTTATTATTGAAAGAATTAGAGGTAAGACAGAGAGTAGGATTGCAGATGAGCAAGGAGGCTTTAGAGTGGGTAGGGGATGTGTAGATCAAGTGTTTACAGTGAAGCATATATGTGAACAGTATTTAGATAAAGGTAGAGAAGTTTTTATTGCATTTATGGATTTAGAAAAGGCATATGATAGAGTGGATAGGGAGCAATGTGGCAAATGTTGCAAGTGTATGGAATAGGTAGTAAGTTACTGAAGGCTGTAAAGAGTTTTTATGAGGATAGTGAGGCTCAGGTTAGGGTGTGTAGGAGAGAGGAGATTACTTCCCGGTAAAAGTAGGTCTTAGACAGGGTTGTGTAATGTCACCATGGTTGTTTAATATATTTATAGATGGGGTTGTAAAAGAAGTAAATGCTAGGGTGTTGGGGAGAGGGGTGGGATTAAATTATGGAGAATTAAATGCAAAATGGGAGTTGACACAGTTACTTTTGCTGATGATACTGTGCTTATGGGAGATTCTAAAGAAAAGTTGCAAAGGTTAGTGGACGAGTTTGGGAGAGTGTGTAAAGGTAGAAAGTTAAAAGTGAACATAGATAAGAGTAAGGTGATGAGGGTATCAACGATTTAAATAAAGAAAAATTGGATATCACATTGGAGAGAGGGATTATGGAAGAAGTAAATGTTTTCAGATATTTGGGAGTTGATGTGTCAGCAGATGGGTTTATGAAGGATGAGGTTAACCATAGAATTGATGAAGGAAAAAAGGTGAGTGGTGCATTGAGGTATCTGTGGAGACAAAAACGTTATCCATGGAGGCAAAGAAGGGAATGTACGAAAGTATTGTGGTACCAACACTCTTATATGGGTGTGAAGCATGGGTTGCAAATGCTGCAGCGAGGAGGAGGCTGGAGGCAGTGGAGATGTCCTGTCTAAGGGCAATGTGTGGTGTAAATATTATGCAGAAAATTCGGAATGTGGAAATTAGGAGAAGGTGTGGAGTTACTAAAAGTATTTGTCAGAGGGCTGAAGAGGGGTTGTTGAGGTGGTTTGGTCATTTAGAGAGAATGGATCAAAGTAGAATGACTTGGAGCGTATAAATCTGTAGGGAAGGAAGGCGGGGTAGGGGTCGTCCTAGAAAGGTTGGAGGAAGGGAAAGGAGGTTTTGTGGGCGAGGGCTTGGACTTCCAGCAAGCATGTGTGAGCGTGTTAGATAGGAGTGAATGGAGACGAATGGTTTTGGGACATGACGATCTGTTGGAGTGTGAGCAGGGTAACATTGTGTGAAGGGATTCAGGGAAACCAGTTAATTGATTTAGTTGGACTTGAGTCCTGGAAATGGGAAGTACAATGCCTGCACTTTAAAGGAGGGGTCTGAGATAGTGACAGCTGGGAGGGACTTTTCTCAGCTGTAGTATCTGAGCTCCTCTGCAAAGACAGTGATTATGTATGAGTGTGGTGAAAGTGTTGAATGATGATGAAAGTTTTTTCTTTTTGGGGATTTTCTTTCTTTTTGGGTCACCCTGCCTCGGTGGGAGACGGCCGACTTGTTGAAAAAAAAAAAAAAAAAAAAAAAATACTTGCCTGCAATAACATTGTACGCAACTCTGTTGTTTTGACTTCTCTCAGTAGTCGCTCCACTACAAGCTGAATGATGGACCCCAAGCATTGGTTGATGCGACCCTGACACTGTAGAACCACGACCTCAAGTAGCTTGGCAGCATGGCACTCGTCATCCTCCGAACAATCCTTGAAAAATCAAGTGGTTAGGAAAAAAATATTATGGGCAACATTCTACAAGTACTGTATTTCTTAAGAGGGAAAAGGAAACAAGAAAGCCAAGAAAAAAACGAGGTTCCAGTTATCCAAACAAAACTCGAATTCTATTAATACAGTACATCAACTATTTACTCAACTAGAGTACAGTACTGCAATAGCAGTATCATATAGCACAAGCCACTCATATAGATCTATATTTATGTCAAGTTCGTGTCATGACAGTACGTTACCAAACTTAACACAGATTGAAAGAGGCATATGAAGTCAATTGCTAGAAAAATACATGACTTGAGCATCAAAGACACTTAAATCTTCAAAGCACCAGCATGGTTTTATAAATAGAAGCCTGTTCTATACAAACCATTTACACAAGTGTACCAAATCAAGAGAGGAAAGCATAATGGAGGGATGGGCAGGGCTGTAGTCCTAGACTAAGAAAACATTTTATACTGTGGCTTCTTAGCAAATCAGTTAAGCCAGCCTGTAGGTTAAGAGTACTCACCTATTTGTGGTTACAGGGGTCAATTAGATCCTGGCCCTGCCTCTTAACTTGTCACTCTCCAGATTTACCTCCTCTTAGCTTCATGGGCCTTATTGTATCTGCTATTATAATTATATATAGAGCCTGCCTCTACCATTTCCTCACTACAATCATTCCACTTCCCAACAACTAAGACTGAAGAAATACTTCAACATCCCAGTAGATCATCCATGATTAACTTTCAGCAGTGTCCCAAAGTTCCCATTTCTCGCTTCTCAAATAGCCTATCCCTGTCTACCTTTTTAATTCCCCTCACCTTATCAATAACCTCTCCTCATGGCTCATGCCCCTTAGCTCAAGAACAAGCCTTGTTGCATACATCTGCACTTTCACCAGTTTCTTAACCCCCTAAACTGCCACATGTTGATCAATAGGTGTATGTAAACTGCCCCACACACAGACGAATGTTTAAATTCTCGCTCCCTAAAAACGGCTGCAATTGGGAATGTTAGGGATACCAGAGATAAAGTAGGCCTGTGCCATTAGCGAGCACACCAGCAAAAAATTCCTCTTCCATACAGCGCATTGTGGGAACAGTTTGCCTCAAGGTACCATATCAACACATTCAGTTCTAAACCTCCCCTCACCCAACAAACTACTGGTCATTTGCCCAGGCTGATTCTAGTATTGAAAATGTGATGAAGACTTGTATGAATGTGAAGACACCCCACCAGAAAAACAAAGAAATGCAAGGACATGATTCATGTCTAAAACTTGCAAAACTGCATTGTGCATGGAAACCGGCTTTAAGTAAGAGTTTCAAGAACTCAAGCAACTGGAGTTGGCACAGTGAACAGTAAGTGTGTAGTGCATATAATATACAAGGTAACAATTTAACTCATTATGACAACTTCCATAACAAACCTGCGTTAGTATAGTCTTGCACATTTCGCACACTGCCAAAAGATGAGCTTCATTACTCAAAAATGCATCTGGGTCAACCGTTACATAATTGTGTAGGGCTGGCATCATTTCCGTAAAGTAATCAAAGCCATCATTCCGAAACATCTGAAAAATATTTACAACACTTCAGTGCATTATATATTATAGTAATCTAAAAAAAATATAAAAACTATTTTTTTTTAGACAGTGATTATGTGTGAATGATTGTGAAAGTTTTTTTTTTTTTTTTTTTGGTCACCCTGCCTCAGTGGGAGACGGCCGATATGTTGAAAAAAAAATCTCAAAAAATTGAAAAAGTATGCAATAAAGTGAAAGACTACAAAACATACTGACTTTCATTAAGCTGCTCATCACTACTACCAGAAAAGACTTTCAGTCAAAGGCTCCAGGCACAAAATGTGAATGGTTAACAATGGATAATGAATCATGGAGAAAATACTCGAGGTTGTCTAAACTTTTTTTTTTTATATGGCTACACTAACAGCAACACAGCTTTATGATACACACATTCTTTACAGCACTATTTCAATGATTAGGGTTTACTGTCCTTATGCAAAATTTGACAATTGTTCATTTTAAATTACTGAAAATTCCATATATGGATACCTTTATTTAAATAAATTCAGATAGGTTTAAATGTGCTAGAAATGCTAAGGTAGTTAACTTTTAAGGCCCATGAATACAAGATAAGAAATAAAATGGTTTGTCCCTACCTGATACATCATTTCAAAGCATTTCCAAAGGTCTGGGGAGATTCTAGTGCTAGTGAGACTGTAGATGAGTGCAAGTGCTTCTTCATAAAACTCTGAAATAAGAAAGAAAACTATAAAATTCTGAAATAAGAACAAAAACAGTCATGAAACCACTCTCCAAATACCAACAAGGGAGAAAAATGGCTGACAGCACTTTACACAGAAATAGCTCATAATATAAAATTCAGTTGTAAGCACGAGTTGAAAATTTCTACAAATACAGTGGTACCTCGACTTACGATGTTATCATCTTACGTTATATTCGATAACCGATTTTTATAACTTAAGAAATTTGAATGCGACATCCGATGATTGATTCGTCTTACGACTTTCGTACCGGACCTGTCCGCTTGGCGCCCAGCTGAGCGCGCACTCCAGGGAGCGTCAGTGCTATTGTTTACAAGCGAGAGCGACCACCCACCCACACCCACGCATTCATACCAGTATATTGTCATTATTCCACTGTTTTTAGTGCTTGCAACTGCTAAATAAGCTACCATGGGTCCAAGGAAAGATCCTAGTGCTAAGCCTGTGGCAAAGAGGAACAGAAATATATGTACGATAGAACTGAAGAAGGAGATAATAGAAAAATATGAAAGTGGAGTGCGTATCAGTGAGCTGGCCAGGCTGTATGGTAAACCCTATTCTACCATCGCTACCATTGTGGATAAGAAATATTCAAGTAAAATCAAGGAAGCTGTTGTTGCAAAAGGTGCATCTGTGATCACAAAACACAGACCACAAGTGCTGGAAAATGTGGAAAGGTTGTTGTTGGTGTGGATCAACGAGAAACAGTTAGCAGGAGATACTGTTTCGGAGGGAATAATATGTGAAAAAGCAAGGCAGTTGCATGATGATCTCCTTAAGAAAATGCCTGCAACGAGTGAAGTGAGCGAATTTAAAGCCAGCAGAGGCTGGTTTCAAAATTTAAGAAGCGTACTGGCATACATAGTGTTGTGAGGCATGGTGAGGGAGCCAGTTGTGACAAAAGTGCGGCTGAAAAATATGTTCCTGAATTCCAGGAGTACCTAGAGGCTGAACAATTCCTCCCCCAACAAGTGTTTAATTGTGATGAAACAGGCCTGTTCTGGAAGAAAATGCCCAACAGGACCTACATTACTCAGGAGGAAAAGGCACAGCCAGGACATAAGCCTATGAAAGACAGGCTAACTTTGATGCTTTGTGCCAATGCCAGTGGTGATTGCAAAGTGAAGCCTTTACTAGTGTATCTTTTTGAAAATCCCGAGTGTTTGGCAGATGCGGTGTCAGCAAGTCTAACTTGTGTGTGATGTGGAGGTCTAACAAAAGGCATGGGTCACAAAGGACATTTTCTTAGATTGGTTCAATGGTGTGTTTGGCCCCAGTGTGAAGAAATATCTATTGGACAATAATTTGCCACTTAAGTGCCTCCTGATAATGGACAATGCTCCTTGTCATCCTCCAAACTTGGTAGAGAAAATTGTGGAGGAGTTTAAATTCATCAAAGTGAAGTTCTTGCCCCCTAATACCACTCCTCTCCTCCAGCCCATGGACCAGCAGGTCATTTCCAACTTTAAAAACTCTATACCAAAGCAATGTTTCAAAAGTGCTTTGATGTGACCACAGACATGAACATAACCCTAAGAGAATTTTGGAAAAACATTTCCATATGCTGCATTGTGTACACCTTATAGGTAAGGCTTGGGAGGGAGTGACTACCAGGACTTTGAACTCTGCCTGGAGAAAATTGTGGCCAGACTGTGTCCTAGAGAGGGATTTTGAAGGTTTTGGGGCTGAACCTCAGAACCCTGAGCATGAGCCTGAGCCTGTTGTGGAAGAAATTGTGGAATTGGGCAAGTCTTTGGGGTTAGAGGTGAGTGGTGAGGATGTGGAACAGTTGGTGGAGGAGCACAAGGAAGAGCTAACCACTGAAGATCTGCAAGAGCTTCAACAGCAACTGGAACAAGAGAGCAGAGGTCAGGACAATGGTTCAGAGGAGGAGGAGGTGGAACAAAAATGGAAGAATGTGCCTTCTTCAAGGATTAGGGAGATCTGTGCCAAATGGAGTGATGTGCAAGCATTTATGGATGAATATCACCCTAACCATGCTGTTGCAGGCCGTGCTGGCAACCTGTACAATGACACAGTGGTGTGTCATTTCAGGGATGTGTTAAAGAATCGCCAGACACAGAGCTCCCTGGACAAATTTGTTGTTAGAAAGAGGCCTAGTGACTCTCAAGCTGGTCCTAGTGGCATTCAAAGAAAAAGGGAAGAAAAGGACTTGGTACCTGCAGTGTTAATGGAAGGGGATTCCCCTTCCAAACACTAGCATACTACTCCACCTTCTCCCCTCCTCCCGTCCTCCACACAATCAACAACTCTTCAATAAATGTAAGTGACATGTTATTGTACAATATTTGCATGTGTATTTAGTTATTCTTCATTATATTGTGTATTATTTAATGTCAAAATGTTCTAAAAAATATTTTATTTAACTACTTTTGGAAGTCTTGGACGGATTAAATTTATTTCCATTATTTCTTATGGGGAAAATTGATTCGTTTAACGATTGTTTCGTCTTAAGATATGCCCTCTCTGACGGATTAATATTGTAAGTTGAGGTACCACTGTACATAGGTAATTGAAGGACAAAAAAAAAAAAAAAAGTTAAGACATAGTAGACATACATAATACGTAAATGCAAGATGAAAAAAATGTAAAAACTATAATTAAGCTTTTCCCTTGTGAAGCATATTTATAAGACAATTTTTTTTATGTACATAAAAAATTCACATTCTGAAGTGTTGGCACTTGTATCAGGATCTGTTTCCCCAATAATAAACTTTTTAAATCTATGCCACAAGTTGACTCGTCATCCATAGATAGATCCAGCTATCAACATTAACCTCTAAACATCTAAATAAATAAATTTCCTCCAAACTGATATCATGGGTTTCATTACCTACACAACTCCTTACTCTCACCACTGAATAACCTCTGCAGCCAATGCTCGCCTGGAAAATCTGACAGAGGACTTCAGTCATTTCATCAATCATTCCAGGTGCTTTACCCATGTCAGGCTCATATAGGAGCACAACAGCACCAGCTTGGTACTCATATCTGAGAAAGCATGTTAAGAAAATGGATAAAGACCAGAAGTATGCAACACAACTAGTTCCAGAGCTAAGGGGTATAAGCTACAAAGAGAGGATAAAGGAATTGAATCTAATAACCCAGGAGGACAGGACTAGAGACAAAAATTACTAAGACAAAATGTGAAAGCAAATAGGTACTTGGGTACAGCTGGAAATTAAGACAGACAAGTCACAAAGATGTCAGGAAATATATCTTCAGTCTCGGCATGGTCAGAAAGTGGAATGACCTTGACGAAGGGGTGGAGGCCTACTCCATACAAAGTTTTAAGAATAGGTAAGAAAGGGCCCATGAGGTTAGGAGAGTGCAAATCTGGCAAGCAGCAAGATGAGAATCAGGCCAGGATCTAAGACAACCCTCCTCATCACTTCAAGCATGAAATCAACTCATCATCCATACTTAGTAACAATCAGTCTCTTCAATACCCCTATATCTCCCCTTCTGGCAGCATTTAAGAGTGAGTGACTCTTGCTATTTTTCTCTATCCAACACTGTTGAAAATCCTCAACAAAATTTACTAAAGATTAACCTATTCATTGCAAACTTACCCATTACATTTTTGGTAAGTATGAGGCCAACAACCTGTAATGTGATTGGTTCTATCTGCTCCATGATCTTGGGATTTTCCTCCATGCAGTTTATTAGGGTTTCAATTGTGCTAAGCAAGCCCATAGCTGTTATGGCTTTCTCATCTGCTCCATCTTCAGCATCCACCACCTAAAATAAAAAAAAATTGAGTCATGTGAATCCCACTACATTGCTCACAATCTAATTTTAAGCCTGAGTACATTATATATATTATATGGAGTACAAGTGCTGAGGAGTCTGTAGAAGGAAAAGTTTATCTTTGTACCTCTCCCCAAAAAACTACAGACGTTCCAACTTTATGGATTGCCCAAAATTCAAAAAAAGTAATTTTTTCAGACCAAACACTTCACAGATAAACGCTCCCCAGACTTGCATATTTAATAGGGAGATGCCCTTTAATGATGTTAGGGACCATTAGCCAGTATCATGTCAGTTGCATCCTTTCCATTCTATCAAATGATACCAACAAATGGCTAATAAAACCATAAAAACAATCTGAGTAAACACCTCAAAGTTCCTATTTTAAACCAAACACAAGAACAGTTTTGCTTTTCCCCATCAATGCACCACATGAGGCAGGATATTTACACTGCACACTCACAGAAAAAACTGTGCTCAAAACGCAGATCTACATGAGGGACCCTGGCATCATTGGCATAGATCTAAATGACAGCCACTCAAAGTTTTAACCTGTAGATCTGCACGAGTAACACTGGAATCAATCATGTCGATCTGTATATGAGACAGTGAAATAGCTAACTGGATTAACCCTTTGGGGGTCGACAGGCCTTCTCAGAAACATGTTCTCAGGGTCGAAAAAATTTTGGAAAAAAAAAAAATTTCTTATGAAATGATAGAGAATCTTTTTCCGATCACAACGCCACCAAAATTATGAAATTTGATCGAAAACTAACGGAATTATGCTTTCGCGAAGTTAGCGGTATCATTGGCATTGACGAATTGGCGATTTCACCCACTTCGAGCCTTTTTTTTTTTTTTTTTTTCAACAAGTCGGCCGTCTCCCACCGAGGCAGGGTGACCCAAATTCCAATGTTTCAGTCTACTAAAATTATAGCTATTTCGCTAGAACTCCATTTCTTCTATCGATTGAGTACAAGAAACTGCCTATTTACCAATTTCAACTACCCAAAATAGGGGTCAGAAAATGGCAATTTTCCAATTTCACACAAATTTCAAACGATGCAATTTCAAAATAGGGTCCAGAATAAACAAGGCAGACACTCCTGGCACTAAAATAACATCTTCTCTGTTCATTAGTCACATCTCCAGGCCCTATTTTTGCTTTTCATTTTGAATTTTTATTCTCTCAAAAAATAGAAGATTTACTGTTATGTATACAACTGCATCATTGTAAAAATGGTATAAATAATATCAGAGCACTTGTGCATGAATATTAGACTGGCCAGTTGATGTGTATTGGACGCATGGTGTGATTTGTTTACTCTTGAACATCGTCAAAAATCGAACATTTTCGCTACTTTAAGCTGAATTTCAAGGTACTTGTCATTTTCAAACCAATCAAAATCATCTCTATTTCTGTAATACGTATATCTTCCATTCGAATGTACGAAAGTATAGTGGTACCACCACTCTTATATGGGTGTGAAGCATGGGTTGCAAATGCTGCAGCGAGGAGGAGGCTGGAGGCAGTGGAGATGTCTTGTCTAAGGGCAATGTGTGGTGTAAATATTATGCAGAAAATTCGGAATGTGGAAATTAGGAGAAGGTGTGGAGTTACTAAAAGTATTTGTCAGAGGGCTGAAGAGGGGTTGTTGAGGTGGTTTGGTCATTTAGAGAGAATGGATCAAAGTAGAATGACTTGGAGAGCATAAAAATCTGTAGGGGAAGGAAGGCGGGGTAGGGGTCGTCCTAGAAAAGGTTGGAGGGAAGGGGTAAAGGAGGTATTGTGGGCGAGGGGTTTGGACTTCCAGCAAGCATGTGTGAGCGTGTTAGATAGGAGTGAATGGAGACGAATGGTTTTTGGGACATGACGATCTGTTGGAGTGTGAGCAGGGTAACATTTTGTGAAGGGATTCAGGGAAACCAGTTAATTGAGTTAGTTGGACTTGAGTCCTGGAAATGGGAAGTACAATGCCTGCACTTTAAAGGAGGGGTCTGGGATAGTGACAGCTGGGAGGGACAATTCTCAGCTGTCATATCTGAGCTCCTCTGCAAAGACAGTGATTATGTATTAGTGTGGTGAAAGTGTTGAATGATGAAAGTATTTTCTTTTTGGGGATTTTCTTTCTTTTTGGGTCACCCTGCCTCGGTGGGAGACGGCCGACTTGTTGAGAAAAAAAAAATCTTCCATTCTATCAAATGGGACAAAGAAAACGAGAATACATCAATAAATACCATATGAAAAAAGACTGCAAAGTCGCTGTTTTAATAAAAAAAAACGGTTGTAGTTTTTTTTTCCTCATTATGCAGTGTGTGCTGCAGGATTTTTTTTATAGTGCGCACACTGACCACACAGACCCATTCTTTCATATGTAGGCCTACCAGACGTTTCCTGCTTAATTTGAGGCCGCTAGAATTTGGGCGTACTAGTACGGCACCAACCCCTGCTCGTAAAACGTACTAGTACGGGACCGACTCCCAAAGGGTTAAACAGCAGGAAAAAAAAATTTGGTTACCACTGTTTACAAAATGTCACTACTACTAAATTCTAGCTATACAATAGAAAACATTTGTTTAGTTACCTGCTGGAAAGTTGCTGCCAACTGAGTACACATTTCTACAGCAATTGGAGTTAGTTGGTCAGTGTACGTAGTAACAATCTTGCACATAACATTTGTTAAATCATCATTTTCAGTTTCTTTGATCACCTTCAATAGTTCTTGGACAATTGGCCTAATCTGATGAGAGAAAATTTTAACTTGATAATTCACAGGTACTTACTAAACAGGTTAGGCACATTGTTTTTCTCTTATAAAATTGTAAAGAGCACTCTGCAATATTAAAAATTTGTATCAGGTATGTACAGTATATGGTTCTTAAAAAATAAAAAAAATTTAGTTAATGCAAAATATTCCATAAATTAGCCCACCTGAAAAACTCTTTAAAAGCACATGTCATAGTAAAAACACTAAATAAATTAGTCTGATATTATGATACACTACTTACATTAGGTTCTACAATCTTCTCAGCTTTGTTCTGAGAGGCAAGGAAAGCCGAGAGTGCCATAGCAGCTTCTACCTTTACTGGAAGGTCATGGTCGTTAAGTAATGAATTCTGAATGCAATTCATTGCTGCCATTATGTTTTGTTCCGATTTAAATTTTATCTCGTCAAAGTTTTGCAAGATCCAACAAGCCTGGAATTTAATAAAAAAAAAAGGTTAAAGATGTCAGTACAAACTATTTTAATTAAAAAAATTTCAAAAATTAATCCACAAATATAAAATTAAAAAATTCTTTGGATTTATCAATCATATCTCCCACTGAGGTAGGGTGACCCGACAAAGAAAACACTTTCGCTCAAAGAACAAAAACGTACAATACCTTGACTGGAACAATACACAAGCAACCCACACAGAGGAGAGAGAAAAGTTATAAAGATGTTTCGGTCCGACATGGACCATCCACAAGTCTCTCACACTGACTTGTGAATGGTCCAATGTCGGCCTAAGCTTCTCTATGTGTGGGTTATTTGTGTACTTTCACTCAAACACCACTTCTGGCAACAGTGAGTACTCAATGTCAAGTCACCCTACTTTGGTGTGAGACTACACAAGTTAAAATATCTTTCACCAACAGTAGGGTGACATGAAAGAAAACCCTTCACCACTCACTCCCACTATCACCGTCTTGCCAGAGGCATGCTGATATTTCAGCTCGGATGCCCTTTCAAATTACAATATCCCAACCTCTCCCCCTCAGGAGTGCAGGCACTGTACTTCCCACCTCCAGGACCCAAGTCTGGCTAACTGGTTTTCCTGATTCCCTTCGTTAAATGTTAACTTGCTCACGCTCCTTCAGCATGTCAAGTCATAAAAGCCACTTGCCTCAACATATTCACACACACCTGCTGGATGTCCAATCCCCTTGCATACAGAACCTCCTTTATCCCCTCCGTCTAACCTTTCCTAGGGCAAAACCTTCCCTCCACTAGTTATACACCCTCCAAGCCACCCTATTTTGCTCCATCCTCTATAAATGTCCAAACCACCTCAATAACCACTCCTCAGCCAACTGGATAATACTGTTAGTAACCCCACACCTCCCAAACTACAGTTTACATGTATAATATCCACACTTACACACTGCCCTCAAACATGACTTTTCCACTGTTTCCACCTCCACACTGCAATGTTTAAAACCCATATTTCAAACTCATGTGTGTTGGTATCACTATAATAATAATGATAAAAAAAAAAATGCTGAAGAATGGTGGAAGGGAATATGTTCAGATATTTGGAACTGGACTTGTCAACAGATGGGTCTATGAAAGATGAAGTGAGCCACAGAATTGATGAGGGCAAGGTGGGTGGTTCATTCAGGAATACATGGAAATGAGCGAGAGTATAGTGATACCAACACACTTTTATGGATGTGAAGCATGGGATGTGAATGCTGCTACAAGGAGCACACTGGAGGCAGTGATGTCATGTATGAGGGAAATGTGTGAATTCATAGTTTAGAGATTAGAAAGATGTGTGATTACTAAAAGTATTATCTAAAGAACTTAGGAGGGGATTGTTCAGGTGGTTTGAACATTTAGAGAAGATGGAGCAAAACAGGATGATTTGGAGGGTGTATAAATCTGCAGTGGCGGGAAGGTGGGGTAGGGATCACCTTAGGAAATGTTGAAGGGAGAGGGTAACAGTTTTGTGTGTGAGCATGTTAGATAGGAGTGGAGACAAGTGGTTTTTATGACTGTGCTCTTGAAGTATGAGCAAGGAAACCATTTATGAAGGAATTCTGGGAAACCAGATATCAGGACTTGAGTCCTGGAGATGGGAAGTACAGTGCTTGCACTGAAGGAAGGGTGGGGACATTTGCAGTTTGGGGAGGAATCTCAACTGTAGTATTGGCATGCCTCTGGCAAGACAGTAATAGTGCATGTGATGTCAAAAGCATTTCTTGTTTTTACGGTCACCCTGCCTCGGTGGAAGATGGCTGTCATTTAAAAATACAACACTTCATTTGTATTTCTATGCACTTTCATGACTGAATTCTCTCACTTACCCGTGCCCGCATGAAGCCAAATGGACTCTGGAACTCTGGGAAGACATACTGAGCAATCATAGTTTCCATTTGATCCTTGTAAATCTTCTTCTTAAGCAATACACTTCCCATTGTGCCAATCTGTATGGAGTAAAAGCAAACTATCCAACATTCATAAAAAACCAAAGGGATAAGATTGATTGAAAATTGCTGCCAGTACTGTACCCAAGCAAAGGAGAAGCATATTTTTTTAAATTATCAATTATAATACATATACAGTAGGACCCCTGTATCCACAGGGGATACGTTACAAGGACCTGCCGTGGATACCAAAACAGTGGATAGTAGCAAACCCTATACATACTATAAAGTTTAACTGATAAATTATGCAAAATAAGTGGAGAATTATCACTTTTTCACTGATGGAAAGCACTTCATGACTTCTTTTAAGCTTTGAAGAATTGCCACTTTTCTACTTTGGGGTCATTATTATGCAAAATTAAGAGGTATTTTTGGGCCAAAGTAAACTGTGAATAACTGACACTGCAGATACCGAATCAGTGAATATGGGGGTCATACTGTATAGTGGAAGACGCCAGTGTTGAAAAAAAAAGTAAATATTTTTTAATTACCATATGCATGACGCCATCCTTGTGACGTGGGTCAACATTGGGTGTAGTCAAGACCTGCATCAAAAATATCATCGTCTTCTCTAACATCTCCTTCCTCTTGCGCACAGTAGATATGAGTAGTGCCTGGGCTGCTGTCACTGGAGACACCAGGTCCTCATATATGTCTGTCCAAAGCAGAAGTATTAGTTTAAGATTTACTTGCAATATGGAAAGCTACATAATGTGATAAGTCAAAAGTATTCCTTTAATATCTTAACCAGAAAATTAGAGAACAGCCTAACAAGCATATTGAAGATGGAAACTAGTTATACAGGTAACATTTTATACAAAAGAATCACAGCTAACCAATCAATGCTGGAAAAAACAAGTGTTTGTAAACATGCTTCAGGGTTGCTTGGGTTTAACTGATTTATTAAATCAAAATTAACTGCACCAGCACCATGTTATTCAGGTGTTTGAACAAACAATCAACATTATAAATTTGCTATTATCTACATAGAGTAGTTAGCTATTTTTTTTAACACGTCGGCCCTTTCCCACCGAGGCAGGGTGACCCAAAAAGAAAGAAAAAACATTCATCATCATTCAATTCAACACTTTCACCATCACTCATACATAATCACTCTTTGCAGAGGCGCTCAGATACGACAGTTTAGATGTCCCTCCAAACAGCAAATATCCTAAACTCCTTCAAAGTGCAAGCATTGTACTTCCCATTTCCATGACTCAAGTCCGGCTAACCGGTTTCCCTGAATTCCTTCACAAAATATTACCCTGCTCACACTTCAACAGCTCATCAGGTCGCAAAAGCCATTCATCTTCATTCATTCCTATTTAACACACTCACACATGCCTGCTGTTATGTCCAAGCCCCTTGTACACAAAACCTTTTACCCATCCCTCCATCCATTCCTAGGATGACCCCTAACCCCCCTCCTCTCCATTAGAGATTTATACACCCTCCAAAGCACCTCAATAACCCCTCCTCAGCTCTTCTCTGAATAATACTTTTAGTAACTCCACACCAAATTCTCTGCATAATGTTTACATCACACATTGCCCTTAGACATGACACTGCCTCCAGCCTTCTCACTGCAGCATTTACAACCCATGCTTTACACCCATATAAGTGTTAGTACCACTATACTCTCATACATTTCCTTCTTTGCCTCCATGGACAATGTTTGTCTCCACAGATACCTCAATGCACCACTCACCTTTTTTTTCTTCATCAATTGTATGATTTACCTCGTCCTTCATAAACCCATCCACTGACAAGTCTACTCCCAAATATCTGAACACATTCACTTCTTCCATATTCCCTCCCTCCAATGTGATATCCAATTTTTCTTTACCCAACACATTTGATACCCTCATCACCGGTTTGATATGGCCAGTTTGTTGAAAAAAAAAATCTACCTTAATGCTGTAAACAATAATATACAGGAACTCACCAAATTTTACTCTTACATATTCATATGGGTCTGAATTCCACAGTTCTTGATCAGAGTCTGAATAGCACATGAGGGGAAAGAGAACATCTTGAACCACTGATAACATATGAGGCTTGAGAAGCTTCCATGCTATGGACTGGCCCACACTGTAATAAAGCATATATAGTTAACATACTCCATATAACACGTATACCATTTTATTGTGTGGTGTAAGATATAAGACTGATCCACATTAAAAAAAAAAGTTATTTAAATATTTTAAGGCTAACTGGAGATCCTTATAAGAATATGCAGAAGGAAAGCCTATACAGCCACAAAGTGCACACACTTTGGATGCTCCTGATACATGTTATAAGTAAAGATCATTTTTTTTTTTTTAACTTTACAGGTTTTAAGTGATGTTTAACTTGCATTCTACTAGACAACAGTATAATTACAGTAAAAAATGGCAGAAATAAGCATGCATTCACTTTTAGACAATGTCAAATCAATCACTGACTTTTAATTTTAATTCTTAGCAGTAGACAAAAAAGTGTAATTTGAGCTTTGTAAAATTTACTTTAACTGTAAATTTCCACATTAAAAATTCATATAAATTCTTTTGCAAATAACTATTGTATTGCACTAATAAGACAACACAACAAAACCCTTGTTTGGAAGAACAAAGCAAGAAAGAGGGGCTGTAGGAGTGTGAATGAAACTACGGTGAAGTAGCAAGAAAAATCTAGAAATTGGCCATTTAATTTCGAAGAATTTGGAAGGTATAATAATAATAATGATGCTAAATCCAAGTAATATTTTTTTAAGTTGGTATTTTCTGTTTGTGGGCATGCTGTTTTTCTTCAGTCTCATTCTTACAATATCCTCATCTATCTATTATTTTTATTATTATTTATTAACACATCGGCGATTCCACCAAGGCAGGGTGGCCCGAAAAAGAAAAACTTTCATCGATGGAGTGAATGATGATGAAAGTTTCTTTTTCGGGCCACCCTGCCTTGGTGGGAATTGGCCGAGGTGTTAATAAATAATAAAAAGAAAAGATAGAAGAGGATATTGTAAGAATGAGACTGAAGAAAAACAGCATGCCCACAAACAGGTAGAGAATTCTGACCTATGAGTTCACCTAGCACTTCTGGTAAAATATGAACCTAAATAAAAAGGCCAACAGTAAAAAACCTAAAAGCTAATAGCATAATGTAAATAAATACTAACTCACTAAATTAAGCTTCATCAGTTAAAAAAAAAAAAAAAAAAGTTGACAATGTCAAGATTCAATTTCCTGGAGGTCCTTACAGGCACCAACAGCAGTCTGAGTGAAAGCAATTTACAAGTAGTACACTAATTTTTTTTTAATTAGTTGTAATACTACAGAGGATGTTTCACTAGTGGTGGTACTAGGTATTGTGATGCTGAGTAAAGAAGCAAATAAATTAAAGTATTTGACTATTCTTTCCAAGCAAGTCTCTCCAAACCAATGAAAATAAAAAAATGGGGTAGTAGGATTATATAAACTCACCCCTGTTCTAAATAATGAAGAGTCTGCTGCAGGACTCTAGGAGATATATAAATTTTATTACGATACAGGTCGAGGATCTTCATCAACACCTGGAGGATGCCTTGTGTAAAGGTTTTGATAAACCACATCGCAAACTGTTTATATTCTTTACTTACTGTACTGGGACAACCATATCTGCAAAACAAAAATTTTATTTTAATGTATAGCACTAACTCCCACTTTAGTATCTACTAGTATTTTGGAAAAATTACAACCCTGTGATATACCAATAACCAGGTTTCTAGAGTAATTCAACTTCCCTCGTGACTGCTCAATCAACCAAATTATTAACACAGCACTGTACTTGCAACCTGCAGGCCCTCGTAGCCATCAAAACCCAGTTGATCAAGAACCCACGCTGATTTCATGTTCCTCAAATTTTAAAACTTATCTTCATGCAGGTAAAGCTTATCACATGCTTATGGCAGCTTTACTTTTAGGCTTATGCTACATTTGAGGTCACCCAGCCTTGAAACAGCTTTTTTCAAACCTAAACAAAGGAATTACATATAGGAAATTCTTAGGAAAAGTTATTACTAAGACCACTCCCTGAAGGAAGTGTGGCAATTTTGCAAGTTGAAGGGAGGTCATTTGAATTGTGATATATGCACACTTCTCTCAAGACAGCTATCAACCCTTAAACTGCAGGAGACCTGTGTAGCAAAGCAATCTTGGCAAGGAAATCATATATTTTAACTTATTCAAGGTGTGATACCACTGGAAATATGGAAATAAGTCACTTTGAATTTTTTGTATTATCTTGGAGAAAAATTATACTTTGTAATCTTAAAGCAGTTTGTGCCCATAACGAGTGGGTCCTTAAGAATATCGTAAAAAAATATATTTATGCTATGTGTACAAGCCTAAACAAAACTATATTTACTCAGATGCTGAGCAGCATATCACAGGTTGCTGACATGTTCTGCTAAGTCACGGTTACTTGTGATTCACTGTGTGAACCAACCAAGCCTCACTTTTTTTTCTAAGAATGACAAAGTGGTAGGATACTCCAAACACTTGCATAAAATGTCAGCCAGCATCAAATTTGAGCCAACAAAAATTTAACATACATTTACAGGAAAAAGAGCCAGCCATGTGTAAATTTAGGGAAAATATTTTAAGGATTAAATAAATGGTACATTTATTTTCTACCGTACTTTGTTGGGAGGTGGAAATATAAGCGTTTTAAAAGTTTTACGAATCAACACACTGTACTGTATGAAATTTTCAACAAAACTGGTTAGTAACTAACCAATTATAGCACTTTCATCAATGTACCATCACAACACAGGTCTGGTTAGTTTACCAAGACAAGTTACACTGACCTCTCAAATAGTCTAGCCAGGATATGAAGAGCCCATTTCTTAATCTTCCACCATGGTAAATCAGGTCTTTCTTCTTCATCTACTTGCAAGGTCTGATCTGGTACTGGACGGTCAGCTACTTGTCGTATAACTTCCATCCATTCAGTGAAATGCTCACGACTTAGCAACTCTAGCGGTAAGTGATACTGTGTGAAGAGAAAGTGTACATGTTCTTGACTTGGGAAATTTCAGGGTCAAAAATAGCATTTCCTATTTTCATGTCAAGGCAATTCATGGAAAAATAGTTTTTCAGATATCAAAGCTTAGTCATTACAACACATGCAGAGGGTTAGAACAGGATAAAGGCAAGGTCTTTTTGAAAAGTTTTTATCTATACAAATCAATGGTTAAACAATCACATACAGTAGGTGAAAGAACATTAACGTTTTCCTAACTGAATTTTTATACCATTACCTGTGTTAGAGCATAAAAAATCTTGAGAACAAGCTTTTGTAGGAGGGTGGAATGCTCAGATGGGTCTGGCAGGAGGTGTACCATTCGCTCGTAACACATTGGAAGCAGCATTCTCATTGCTTCATGTAGAGGACCTCTATCTTCCTTCTTTTTATATCTAAGGAAAACACAATTTCATAATTACAGTTATAAGTATACTATAACATAGTAATTTGTAAAGATAAATAAATTTTGTATCAGGATCTTGGAAACTACCTAGGCACTGGTTGGTCCTGGTAGCACTGTTCCTGACTTATTCTAGGTTGATTTTGTCTCTCAAGCAATACATACAACTGCTCGAGGAAAGATTATCAACCATCACTATTCATTTATCCCAGTCTCATAATAACCTGACTTACACAAAACCCCTTTAAACATAGTTCATACAAGACATGGATTTTTTAATTAAATATTGACTATATAAAGAAGGAGGGTGTGTAAAGGTAGAAAGTTGAAAGTGAACATAGATAAGAGTAAGGTGATGAGGGTATCAAACAATTTAAATAAAGAAAAATTGGATATCACATTGGAGAGAGGGATTATGGAAGAAGTAAATGTTTTCAGATATTTGGGAGTTGACGTGTCAGCGGAAGGGTTTTCAGATATTTGGGAGTTGACGTGTCAGCGGACGGGTTTATGAAGGATGAGGTTAACCATAGAATTGATGAAGGAAAAAAGGTGAGTGGTGCGTTGAGGTATCTGTGGAGACAAAAAATGTTATCCATGGAGGCAAAGAAGGGAATGTACGAAAGTATAGTGGTACCAACACTCTTATATGAGTGTGAAGCATGGGTTGCAAATGCTGCAGCGAGGAAGCGGCTGGAGGCAGTGGAGATGTCCTGTCTAAGGGCAATGTGTGGTGTAAATATTATGAAGAAAATTCGGAGTGTGGAAATTAGGAGAAGGTGTGGAGTTACTAAAAGTATCTGTCAAAGGCTGAAGAAGGGTTGATATGGTGGTTTGGTCATTTAGAGAGAATGGATCAAAGTAGAATGACTTGGAGAGCGTATAAATCTGTAGGGGAAGGAAGGCGGGGTAGGGGTCGTCCTCGAAAAGGTTGGAGGGAGGGGGTAAAGGTGGTTTTGTGGGCGAGGGGCTTGGACTTCCAGCAAGCATGTGTGAGGGTGTTAGGAGTGAATGGAGACGAATGGTTTATGGGACCTGACGAGCTGTTGGAGTGTGAGCAGGGTAACATTTTGTGAAGGAATTTAATTGGACTTGAATCCTGGAAATGGGAAGTACAATGTCTGCACTTTGAAGGAGGGGTCTGGGATAGTGACAGCTGAGAGGGACTTATTCTCAGCTGTCGTATCTGAGCTCCTCTGCAAAGACAGTGATTATGTATGAGTGTGGTGAAAATGTTGAATGATGAAAGTATTTTCTTTTTGGGGATTTTCTTTCTTTTTGGGTCACCCTGCCTCGATGGGAGACGGCTGACTTGTTGAAAAAAAAATAAAAAATAAAAATAAAACTGTTACATAATAGAACTGCAATAAGCATAAAATTATATTTAAACTAACACCTTTTAACATTTAAGACAATTTAAAAAAAAGAGTTAGTGGGTTAGGACCTACCAGGAAACACTTGTCCCATTTCCTAATAAAAGAACAAAATTCCACACACACATTACTTAACTGCAGAAATATGCATGTTAAGGAAAGATTTTCATGAAAATCTCTTATCATGGGGTAGTATATTGAAATTTTAAATTCAGAATTTTAAGCTATGATTCACTTCATATTAACATGGGAATTGACCAACAAAAAAAAATTGTGCCGGCTGTAAATAAGATATGATGCTATTGCATTAGGCCAATCTACAGAGGCTTTTCTGTTTTCCCCTACCATAGTATATCTTTAAAAACAATCTAGAATCAGTGAACAAATATATGGAAGGGGATGAGGAAAGGTAAAAAGAACAAACAGTCAATATTTGTGTTATCTTCCAAGGACTAACTTTTGTTCATCACTTCCACTGTGAAGATTTGTATAAGAGCCAAGAGAAAGTCTCTTCAATTCCTCCATATTGCTGGCAACAAAAACTGATTAGACAATTCCTGAGCCTGTAACCTACTACAAAGCCTGCATGGACATGCAAGTATAGGAAGTCACTGTCAAAATGCCCTCAAATTGAAAGTCCCTTCAGAGTAACAATTTTTCAAAGTATAAAATTTTTCTAATATTGAAAAGAATTTCTACATTAAGTAAGGATTTTTTTCTATACTTAATGACATCAAAAATAAAAAAAAATTATAGAATGCTTATTGAATTACATAGAGAAAGTTGGCAGAAAGGTAGGCAAGCCAGCTAAATAGCCAGGGATCAGTTTGAACAATGAAACTGACCTAACATAGGCTTGAAAGTGGGTAAATTCACAACTGGAGGCTGGGTACCACTTTAGGACTGACTTTGCCCACATTGAAGCCTATTTCACTGTTCATACTGACTCAATCCCTGACTATTATACACGCGTCCCTTGTGTTCTATCCACTGAGCCCAAGAAACTAACTGCCCATTCAACTATCAGAAGTAATGGTACTAGAAGTTGGCAATTTGGCCAATTTTACACAATTTAAAAAATTTCACTTTCAGGCCCAGACTCAAAAATAAACACTAGACATTCCAGCCACTAAAGTAACCTTTCCTTTGTTCACTAATCAAGTCCCCAGGCCTCTCCTATATAACACTTGCCCTCCATTTCAAATACATCACACCCTCCCCCCCCCCAACAATTTTTTTTTCTCTTATGGTATTGTTAGTGAACATGAATAGAGCTCTGTAATAAATCTAGTGATGCTGAATACAGCCCTGAAATAATACAATGATCCTATCATGAGGTGCAACAGTGTGCCTCATTCCCTTATTTCTTTATACTTACTCAAAATTTTTGACAAGCTGATAAAGACAGAGAAGGCTTCCATTCCAAAGCGTAGTGTCTGGATTCTGGAGATATATGCTAATTTTATCGACAATAGTTGTCCATCTGCCTGGGAAGTCGTGTTTCACCATCTGGTATGTACATACTGCCAACTGCACTCTGGAATATATAACACATTAATTACTGCTTTATCTATACCTCAAAACCTTTTGAACATTTTAATTTTTCTTTACATACATTTCAAGCAGGTTAATAATGTACTACCATTCATTCTGAAAAGGCCTCATTAAACAACCTAAAATTTAAACAAAGTTAGCTAGAGATCTAAAGTGTCTTCCTCCACTCCATTCCCCATAATCTTTCAACGTCAATACACAACACATGCATGTGTCCTGGTATTATTCAAAAGACTTCTAATAAGAATGATGCACAGTTGTTTAGGATACTCGATCAAGCTTATCTATGCAGTCAGACATTACCAAAATTCTATACACCATGCACAAAGTTGCACACCTCAGTTCAGGTTAACAATGTTATTCAAGATATTGACCAATTTGGCCCGTATTGCCTTTCCCTTGTATTTTTGATGGTGCTAAAAATCATCTTCACTTAGCTTCCCTTGTCTATTTAGATTTTTTTTATTGTACTACGTATTACATCTTCAAATTCTATAAACAGATTCAATTCATACCCTATTGCCGGAGATCCACGAGGACAGGTCATAAATGAGTGACACACTCACATCAGCCCCCAAGTTAGATACAGCTAGACCAACTACTGGTGAATACACAACCAGGAAAACTGTAGTTAGATCTGCAAACCATAAATGCTAGGCATGTGAACACGAGCTTCTTTACTGCCTATTACTAAATTACATTTTAGTTTCTGCATAACTACAAAAACGGTTCACTGCAAATCACGATAAAATACTGCTCAATTCAAGAAGCTCAAAAAAGAGCTATGGGCTTGATCTTCAAACCTCTGAAATTCTCAGTCTTTAGAGCCAGAGAGTATAATGTGTATAGGAGTAAAGAGTCT
This sequence comes from Cherax destructor, assembly GCA_009830355.1. Classification (NCBI taxonomy): domain Eukaryota; kingdom Metazoa; phylum Arthropoda; class Malacostraca; order Decapoda; family Parastacidae; genus Cherax; species Cherax destructor. The sequence continues at coordinate 381,235 of WNWK01000349.1, forward strand.
GCCACAAGTAAAGAAAACCCGAGAAACCATACAAGCTTCAACCATGCACTTACACCAGCATCTACAAAGGCAAGACAAGCTGGTGGAAAAAGGTAACATTGTTCATAAAATGGACAGAAGACCAAGTACACATCTGAGTGGCCTATACAAACACCTAAGCCAAGGCACAAATCTGAAGCAAAAATGCAGTTCATCAGGCAGTAATTAGGGACAAATAGAGATGGGAATGACAAATCTAAGACAATTAAGAGGAAATTGCCAGTACATATATTGTAAGGTTTCCCGAAGACTGAAATGCAATTTGAAACCTGAATTCTTTAAAGTATTACTAAAAATAAACACACTTATACAAACCACCACAAATTAAGAGAACTTCAACCAATACATGTACGAAGACCAAGAAACCTACAAAGCCCCACTTTTACCAAAGCCAATGCCATCTCAGATGGTAACAGGTAATATTTGCTTTAAAGCTCAATTCAATCCCCTTCTTATATATAAACTAAAATTTTACACTTGCGAATACAACTAGGAGAGATGAAAATTTGCGAGTACATGTACATACTACATAGCTAACAGTTATCCTATTCCCCCCCAAAAAAAAAAAAAATTATGAATTAAAAATAAATTATTTTGGTGGTAATAAAAATTACCATCAGTTCTTGCCAAGATATAAATGTGAAGTTGAAGATTGATGATCCACTGATGGCAACATCGGCCATTAATGCATGTTCCATGTTTCCATTTTATTATTTTCTACTTGGAGGGGATATGGGGGTCTAATTTTTTGTTTTCCAGTAAATTTTGTGGCCCATGAGATTGATATTATGCACAATGTACCTATATCCACTTGCTTTATGCAACACAATACCCACACTAAACGTCATCAATACGTTTACAAAATACACATTAATAACAAACGCACAGGTACGAATGTTGCACACTACAGGCACTCCTCACTTAGCGACCAAGTTCCATTCCTACGACTAGGTTGTTAAGCGAATTGGTCGATAAGCGAGGAGCGTCATCATCGGAGTTATCAAGAGTTGTAGAGGGCCTGGGTGAGGCAAGGAAATGGGAGGACTTGTAGGGGTGTGGGGTGAAGCTTTCCAGAAGAATCCCATTAGTGTGGTCTGCTTTGAAATTCTTTTTTCTTCATGAGGATCATAAAAGTTCATCCATCTGCCGTTCCACTTTTGTGAACCATTTAACATTCGGGTCCATACCCTCTAGTTCTAATATAGCTGCATTCACTTTCCAGAACACACCAGCTAAACCCTTTACAGTGAACTTTTGTACTCCTTCCATTCTTTCCTCTTCCAAGTGCTGCTGCACTTCCAACTTGATTAAATCTTTGTTAGTTAGCTCTCTCTTGACATATTCCACTTATTCTTCAATATCTTCCACTTAAACATCTAAATTAAGCACATTAGCAAGGTTTCACGACCAAATTTCTCGTACAGCATACAATACCGACTGGTCGGAGAGCTGGTCATAAGTCCTGGCGGTCGTTAACAGGTAGGTTGTTAAGTGAGGAATGTCTGTACTACCATTCAAACAGGTGCTGGTCATGTCCCTAGAACTGTTGCAGTCTGTGGAAGTCCCTGAAACACTGCTCCATACACAGGGGTGTTTTACACTACACAAAATACATGTCTCCACACTTGGGCAAGTCTTGTGTGTGCAAGTGCAAAGACACAACATCTCTTTATACAACTCTAGTACCCTCACATTTTAGCCTCAGTGAAAAGTACATGGAAACACTAAATACATTGACTGCTATACAGGAAACAGCTAATTTAGTCACATCTTACATAGATCTACTACTTCTATTACTCCACACTAAAATGTATAGTATACTCATTGAAAATATGCTATAATTTTTTAACTATATCTCACAGCAAAAATATAATAGACTGAGTCTTAATCAACAGTCTAAAGTACATTAACCCTTTGGGGGTCGGTGCCGTACTAGTACGTTTTATGAGCAGGGGTTGGTGCCGTACTAGTATGCCCAAATTCTAGCGGCCTCAAATTAAGCAGGAAACGTCTGGTAGGCCTACATATGAAAGAATGGGTCTGTGTGGTCAGTGTGTGCAGTATAAAAAAAATCCTGCAGCACACACTGCATGAGAAAAAAAAAACTCAGACCGTTTTTTTCGATTAAAACAGCGACATTGCAGTCTATTTTCATATGGTATTTATTGATGTATTCTAGTTTTCTTGGTCTCATTTGATAGAATGGAAGATATATTACAGAAGTAGAGATGAATTTGATTGGTTTGACAATGACAAGTACCTTGAAATTGAGCTCAAAGTAGCGAAAATGTTCGATTTTTTTTACGATGTTCTAGAGTAAACAAATCACACCATGCGTCCAATACACATCAACTGGTGAGTCTAATATTCATGCACAAGTGCTCTGATATTATTTATACCATTTTTACAATGATGCAGTTGTATACATAACAGTAAATCTTCTATTTTTTGTGAGAATAAAAATTCAAAATGAAAAGCAAAAATAATGTAAGAGGGGCCTGGAGACGTGACTAATGAACAGAGATGATGTTATTTTAGTGCCAGGAATGTCTGCCTTGTTTATTCTGGACCCTATTTTGAAATTGGCATCGTTTAAAAATTTGTGTGAAATTAGAAAATTGCCATTTTCTGACCACTATTTTGGGTAGTTGAAATTGGTAAATAGGCAGTTTCTTGTACTCAATCGATAGAAGAAATCGAGTTCTAGCAAAATAGCTAGAATTTTAGTAGACAAACATTGGAATTTGCCGAAAATAGGGCTTGAAGTGGGTGAAATCGCCGATGCGTCAATGTCAACAATACTGCTAACTTGGCGAAAGCATAATTCCGTTAGTTTTCGATCAAATTTCATAATTTTGGTGGCGTTGTGATCGGAAAAAGATTCTCTATCATTTCATAAATAATTTTTTTTTCCAAAAAATTTTCGACCCTGAGAACATGTTTCCGAGAAGGCCTGTCGACCCCCAAAGGGTTAAAGGCACTCCCAGTAATATATAAGTTTTTAACTATATCTCACAGCAAAAATATAATAGACTGAGTCTTAATCAACAGTCTAAAGTACATTAAAGGCACTACCAGTAATATATAAGTGTTCGTAAATAAGCGTTTCACTGTCACAATGAGAGCAAGTCTTACCTCACTAAGTCTGGAGCATGGACAACTGCATCTACTATAGCATCCCTGATCATGGCACGATCTTGTTCATGTATGTGAAAAGGTATAGGCTCCCCACCCTCGTACTCTGCATCTTTCCAGTATTGTGCTACCATGTTCTTTAAGTAGATGACTCCTGCCTGACGCACAGGCATATCCAACTCTCCCATCATCACTACTTGGAGAAGGGCAGGTGTAAACCCAATGATTTTCTTCATCTGTAAATATAATAAACTTTAGCACATTATGAAGACTTGTGGCACAGTTTAATAATGATATAATGCAAGATATACAGAATATACAATACAGTAGTGTAAGAACTTTCTGTAAATAGGACAGTTCAATGTTTCATACCATATATATTTTCCACATTTATTTAGCAAGATGAAGTTCAACAACCATGAACTATTCATGTTCAACAAAGGACATGAGTATTACAAAGACCAATAAAAAAATTACATATGGTAAACTTAGCAAAAAAATAAAGAGGATCAACTGAAATTTTACCTTACAACTTCCTCCCCACAGTTGTGTAATTTTGAAGTCAATATTTAATTATGCTGTAAATTCAACCTAACAATCTAACTTCCTAAAATTTATATATAAAAAAATACATTTTAGGTAGTAGGTTGGTAGACGGCAACCACCCAGGGAGGTACTACCGTCCTGCCAAGTGAATGTGAAACAGAAACCTGTAACTGTTTTACATGATGGTAGGATTGCTGGTGTAATTTTCTATCTCAAACACACCTGATAACAGGTATATCTTGCTACTTCTACTTACACTTAGGTCACACTACACAGCATGCACATGCATATATATACATACACATATCTAGGTTTTTCTTCTTTTTTCTTAATAGCTCTTGTTCTTCTTTATTTCCTCTATTCTCCATGAGGAAGTGGAAAAGAATCTTTCCTCCGTAAGCCATGCGTGTCGTATGAGGCGACTAAAATGCCGGGAGCAATGGGCTAGTAACCCCTTCTCCTGTAAACATTTACTAAAAAAGAGAAGAAAAATGTGCATGGATGTAGTGCAGATGATAAAAAAGAGATGATTGCTGATGTTATGAATGAAAAGAAGTTGGATAGCCTGGCTCTAAGCGAAACAAAGCTGAAGGGGGTAGGCGAGTTTCAGTGGGGAGAAATAAATGGGATTAAGTCAGGAGTATCTGAGAGAGTTAGAGCTAAGGAAGGGGTAGCAATAATGTTGAAAGATCAGTTATGGAAGGAGAAGAGGGAATATAAATGTAGAAATTCAAGGATTATGTGGATCAAAATTTGGGTCGGAAGCAAAAAGTGGGTCATAATAAGCGTGTATGCACCTGGAGAAGAGAGGAGTGTAGAGGAGAGAGAGAGAGAGAGATTTTTTGGAAGATGTTAAGCAAATGTATAGGAAATTTTGAACCAAGTGAGAGGGTAATTGTGGTAGGGAACCTAAATGCTAAAGTAGGAGAAACATTTAGAGAGGGTGTCGTAAGTAAGTTTGGGGTGCTAGGTGTAAATGATAATGGGAGCCCTTTAATTGAACTTTGTATAGAAAGGGGTTTAGTTATAGGCAATACATATTTTAAGAAAAAGAGGATAAATAAGTATACAAGATATGATGTAGGGCGTAATAACAGTAGTTTGTTGGACTACGTATTGGTAGATAAAAGACTGTTGAGTAGATTTCAGGATGTACATGTTTATAGAGGGGCCACAGATATATCAGATCACTTTTTAGTTGTATCTACAGTGAGAGTAAAAGGTAGATGGGATACAAGGAAAATAAAAGCAAGTAAGAGAGAGGTGAAGGTTTATAAACTAAAAGAGGAGGCAGTTAGGGTAAGATATAAACAATTATTGGAGGATAGATGGGCTAGTGAGAGTATAGGCAACGGGGTTGAAGATGTATGGGGTAGCTTTAACCCTTTGAGGGTCTGTCCCGTACTAGTACGTCAATGCAGCCAGGGTCGGTCACGTACTTGTACGCCTAAATTCTAGTGCCTTCAAATCTGGTGGAAGAAAGCTGGCAAGCCTACATATGAAAGAATGGGTCTGCGTGGTCAGTGTGCGCAGTATAAAAAAAATCCTGACGCACGCAGTGCATAATGAGAAAAAAAAACTCCAACCTTTTTTTTCGATTAAAACAGCGACTTTCGGGTGTATTTTCGTATGGTATTTGTGGTTGTATTCTGGTTTTATTGGTCTCGTTCGATAGAATGGAAGATATATTACAGAAATAGTGATGATTTTGATTGGTTTTACGATGACAAGTACCTTGAAACTGAGCGCAAAGTAGCAAAAATGTTTGATTTTTGTCAATGTTCAAGAGTAAACAAATCATGCCATGTGTCCAATACACATCAACTGGCATGTCTAATATTCTTGCACAAGTGCACTGATATTATTTATACCGTTTCTACAATGATGCAGTTGTATACATAGTAAATCTTCTATTTTTTTTGTGAGAATAAAAATTCAAAATGGAAAGCAAAAGTAATGTAAGAGGGGCCTGGAGACGTGACTAATGAACAGATAAAATGTTATTTGAGTGCCAGGAATGTGTGAAATTGGCCAAATTGCCAATTTCTGACCACCTTATTGGGTAGTTGAAATCGGTAAATTGGTGATTTCTTATACTCAATTGATGGAACAAATGGAACTCTAGTGAAATAGCTATAATTTTAGTAGACTGAAACATTGGAATTTGCCGAAAATAGGGCTCAAAGTGGGCGAAATCACCGATGCGTAAATGTCATCGATACCACTAACTTCGCGAGAGCATAACTGTTAGTTTTCCATCAAATTTCATAATTTTGGTGGTGTTATGATCGGAAAAAGATTCTCTATCATTTCATAAGAAAAAATAATTTAGTTTTTTTCTGAAAATTTTTCAACCCTGAGAACAAGTTTGGGAGAGGGCCTCTCAACCCTCAAAGGGTTAAGAATGTAGTGTTAAGTGTTCAGCAGTAGTTTGTGGTTATAGGAAAGTGGGTGCGGGAGGGAAGAAGAGCGATTGGTGGAATGATGTAGAGAGAGTAGTAAGGGAGAAAAAGTTAGCATATGAGAGGTTTTTACAAAGTAGAAGTGATGCAAGGAGGGAAGAGTATATGGAGAGAAAAAGAGAGGTTAAGAGAGTGGTGAAGCAATGTAAAAAGAGAGCAAATGAGAGTGGGCGAGATGTGAGATGTATGAGAGTATAGTTATACCAACACTCTTATATGGGTGTGAAGAATGGGTGGTGAATGTTGCAACAAGAAGGCTGGAGGCAATGGAGATGTCATGTCTGAAATCAATGTGTGGTGTGAATATAATGCAGCGAATTCAAGTGTGGAAATTAGGAGGAGGTGCGGGATTACCAAGACTATTATCCAGAGGGATGAGGAGGGGTTGTTGAGGTGGTTTGAACATGTAGAGAGGATGGAACAAAGTAGAATGACTTCGAGAGTGTATAAATCTGTAGTGGAGGGAAGGCGGGGTAGGGGTCGGCCTAGGAAAGGTTGGAGGGAGAGGGTAAAGGTGGTTTCGTGTGAGAGGGGCTTGGACTTCCAGCAAGCATGCATGAGCGTATTTGATAGGAGTGAATGGAGACAAATGGTTTTTAATACTTGACGTGCTGTTGGAGTGGAAGCAAAGTAACATTTATGAAAGGATTCAGAGAAACCGGCAGGCCGGACTTGAGTCCTGGAGATGGAAAGTACAGTGCCTGCACTCTGAAGGAGCGATGTTAAATGTTGCAGTTTTATAACTGTAGTGTAAGCATGCCTCTGGCAAGACAGTGATGGAGTGAATGATGATTAAAGTTTTTCTTTTTCGGGCCACCCTGCCTTGGTGGGAAACGGCCGATGTGTTAATAAAAATAAAAAATACATCTTAATTAGGGATGAGACTATACAAAATTTTTTGCCAATACCAATACTCAATATTGATACCAATACCACCAAAATTAGCAGACACCTGATACTGACACCATCAAAGTTAGCCAATACCCACCAATACAAATACTTTTGACACACCTAGTACATATTTACTACAGTACATAGTATTGTAATTACTCATTAACACAGTATGGCAAAGTTTCTCAACTTTCGCCCCTCCACTAGCTAATTATTAATCTTGATACAACACCCCACTTATCAGATACTGTACATTACATAAAATCTAGTCTGTAAGCAAACACACTTGCCATACTGCAAATCTGAATTGATTGTACCACTGACTTCCATTATATAATCTGATTAACCCTGAAAGCATATTCAAATGCTTTTTCATTTCAGTAAAATAGTAACTCCAAATTCTGCAAAAGCACCACGTATCCCCATAACACCAAATACGTACACTAAAGAATAATTAGGACACCACAACACGAGTCAGTTTGCAGGAATGAGGACCTGATGGAAGGTGTGATTTAATTCAGTGTTTGTAAGAGGGAGAGAGTAGGACAAGATGAACTGTCTTGTCTGATCAATTGCCTTTGGGCAGGATGTTGCACTGCTTGCAGAGGGCCTCACTAAAGCTAAGGTCTCTGTTTTGGTCTTACTTTAGCAGTAGCAGGTGACTAATTGTAACAGCATTTTTTTCCCAGCAATGGCTAAGTCAACATTTAGAGACCAAGGCTAAAACAGCACTGTTAATGACTGCTTTTCCTGAGGTTTCAAACCTGCTTCATATTAGTCTCTCTACTTATCCCCAGTTAAAAGGGGATTCAGAATACCTACATCCTCTAAACTACATCAACTAGAAATGATCTCTCTATTAGGCAATAAATTCACATCAACAATTGATAACCACATTAAACATGGCCAGAGAAAATGATAAGAGGTTCAAAGAGGACAAATTTCAATTACTCCATTAAGGAAAACTTGAAGAAATAAAAGCTAGATTGGAGTATAACATTCTAACCACAACAGTAAAAATTTAATGTGAAGGACTAGGTGTGATATGTCAAGAAGAGGGTAACCCAAGACTGTCAGCCTCCCAGCATACATATGTGGGACTACCAATAGACCCCTAGCTTTCTTCAAGAGAGCTGAAGAGATAAAGTCAGTACCTGACCAGCTGGGTTGTAAGTCACACGTTGGATTGCATGTGGTAGACAGTAACAGCCTGCCTGATCAGGCTCTGATCCACTGGGAAGCCTGGTCACAGACTGGACTGCTGGGATGTTGACCCCCAAAGCATGCTCCAAGTAGGTTTTGGTTATGTTTGGTTAGTGCTTGCTGACAGTTTTATTAAAATTTACACACACAGTATACGGGAGAACTCTTTACCAGTAGGAAAATGAAAGTTCTGACTGGTTGATGACTTGGGAAATTCTAATATCAGCAAGATTCATCCATACTTCATATCTAAACAAGAATTTATTCAATTTGATATCCATTGTCAACATTTCTATTTAGGTTACAAATTTTCCAGCATTCAAACAATCACAATTAACCATTTCAGGGGCTGTCACACAGAACTACATCATTGAGGCCAGGGTCCCTCACATAGTTCTACATCATGAGCTCAACTCACTGATAAGCAGTGAGCAATAAATTTTGGCTTAAATATGAGATTGAGCCTTTGCAGTGAGTGTGCACAATAGAAAAAATCATGCCCCACATAGTGCATGATGGGGGAAAACAAAGCTGACCATATTTGGTTTAAAATAGCAAATTCGAGATGTTTTCCAGGATGGTTTTCAAGGTTTTATTGGCTGTTTATTTTGGAGGTTTCAGGACTAGAAATGCGTAACCTGAAATTGGGCTCAAACTAATGGAAATATTAGACTTTTTGCTGGGCTGTAGTTCATGTTAGTTTGCATGCAGCCAGCAGTCACAGCCAGGTTGATCAGGCCTTGATCCATCACAAGGCCTGGTCATGGACTAGGCCATGGGGTTGCTGACCCCCAAAACAATCTCCAGGTATGTATATTTTATTATCCAGGAAATCTTCTAATTTTGTGATTATGAATTCAAAATGAAGGGAAGTGTAATACAGGAGACCTGGGGACGTGATAAATGAACAGAGGAAATGCTTTAGTACCAGGACTGTTTACATTTTGATAACTATTATTAATTGGTATTTCTTTTAATGTGTAAAACTGGCTAAATTACAACTTCTGTGCACATTACAAGATAGTTATAATAGTTGGATGGGCAGTTTCTTGTTCTCAATTGATAAAATAGAAAAATACTAGCAAAAATAGCTAAGAATTTGGTCAAATGGAGCAATGGAATTTACTTAAAATAGGACTCAAAGTGGGCACAATCACCAATGAGTAAATTGCACCCAGATTGATAAATTTGCAACTGCATAATTGCCTAAGTTTTCTATTAAATTTTGTACTTTTAGTGTTATTACCTCCCAAAAAAAAGATTCTCTACCATTTGATTTTTTTTAAAGTGGACACTATGAGCAATATTAATTTTGGGTTTTAGACAGTAAAGGGGGTTAAAACTGCAAAGATTACAGAGAAGTTTAATCACACTGGTATACTATACAATCATAGGGAGTCCAGTCCAGTAGTCATGATTTTCAAATCAAGTCAGACAACAGGTTCAGAGTGGGCGGTAAGTGGATGTCTAGGGCAGCTGGTGTAAATTACTGGTTGATACCTGTTAATCTGGTACATGACTGAGGATTATCTTGCCCATGACCCAGTCTCAGACCAGGCATCCTTGGTTGAAAAGGAAATATTACAGGATTAAAAACTACTGTATGACAAAGCACATGTGCACATTGAACATGAGTAGAAGTTTGTTAGATTTACCTGTCATCTCATGTGTTCATGAGAAATTAAGACTCGGCAATACTGCCAGTGCAAAAAAAATTAACAGGTTTATTTTTCACCCATCTGATAAAAGGTAGTAACCACCTAGTTACCTAGGACTAATCAGCCTAACTTCACTTGTGGGGAAAACCAATAGAACCTTCAACTGTAGTGTAGATGAAATTCAAATTCACGTTTAAATACATTTTCCCAACAAATCTCAGTTTTACAAAGTGTTCTTCCTTGACAAATTAACTAACTTCATTACTGCATCAAAGGCAATTGACCATAATGATGAATACAACATTGTGTGTGGGGAGTTCAGCAAGGCTTTTAATAGAGCTCCACACAAGATGATAGTATTGGAGAAATTCTATCCTGAATAGAAGCATGGCTGACATAAGACAACAGTTTACATAAATAGGGAGCACAGAATAGGGACCCATTTCTAGTGATGTTCCACAGGTATCAAGGTCTGAGTCCTTGTTCACAATCTACAAAAATAACCGATTTCAGTATAAACTGTCATATGTTTGCCTCAACACAAAAACACACTACCAAATAATTTCTGAGGACACCAGACTACTACAGGATGATATGAATAGGTGTGTGTGTTGGATAAGTGGCAGATGCAGAGTAATGAGGATAAATTAAAGGTCCTAATACAGTGGACCCTCGGTTAACGAAAGGTCCCGTTAACGAAAGTTTCGGAAAACGTAAGCTTTTTTCGGAATCGGTTAGCGAAAAATTCCTCGGTTACCGAAAGGTATTAGACGTGTCCGCCTGCTCCGCGCAAGCGCAGGACACAGGTGAAGCGTTGTTTACCATTGAGAGAACATTACCCAGTGCGCTCTTTCAAAGATTCACAATATATTTGGTGTATTTTTTGGTGGTTTAGTGATTGTCACTGTGAAATAAGTCACCATGGGTCCAAAGAAGCTTCCTAGTGGCACCCCAGTGGTAGCAGGCATGCAGGGAGTGTAGCATTCATGCAGAGAGTGTAGCATTCATGGAGGGAGTGTAGCATTCATGGAGGGAGTGTAGCATTCATGCAGGGAGTGTAGCATTCATGCAGGGAGTGTAGCATTCATGCAGGAGTGTAGCATTCATGCAGGGAGTGTAGCATTCATGCAGAGAGTGTAGCATTCATGCAGGGAGTGTAGCATTCATGCAGAGAGTGTAGCATTCATGCAGAGAGTGTAGCATTCATGCAGAGAGTGTAGCATTTATGCAGGGAGTGTAGCATTCATGCAGGGAGTGTAGCATTCATGCAGGGAGTGTAGCAGGCATGCAGGGAGTGTAGCAGGCATGCAGGGAGTGTAGCAGGCATGCAGGGAGTGTAGCAGGCATGCAGGGAGTGTAGCAGGCATGCAGGGAGTGTAGCAGGCATGCAGGGAGTGTAGCAGCATGCAGGAGTTACACATGAAAAAGAAGGGAAGTAACCCCAGAGAGGGACTTGTTACCTGAAGTCCTTTTGGAGGGATTTCCTTCCAACCATTAACACCCTGCCCCTGTCAGCAACTCTAGCTTCCAGATGCTTGCAACTCTTCAATAAAGGTAAGTAAATGTTATTGTTTTTTTTTTTTGAGTGATTATTTTTTGTGGAACGAATTAATTGTATTTACATTATTTCTTATGGGAAATAAGGTTTCAGATAACGAAAGATTCAGATTAAGTAATAGCTCCTGGAACGGATTAATTTCGTTAACCGAGGGTCCACTGTACTAGAAAACTATCTAACCAAGACAGGACTCACAGCAATGGATTAAAGTTGGAAAAATTTAGATTTAGAAAGGATACAGGAAAGCACTGGTTTGGTAATAGAGTGGAACAAATTCCCGAGTAATGTCACTGAAGCTGAAATGAGTAGTTTTAAAAAAAGGTTAGACAAAAACATGAGTGGGTGTGGGTGGGTGAGAGTTGGACCAGACTGGCTTGAGCCAGTAGGTGACTTGGACCTGCCCAGCATGGGCCAGTAGGCCTGCTGCAGTGCACTTTCTTGTGTTCTTAAATCTGAAACTGAATACACAAAGATACCAGAGAGTTTTAGCTAGCAGAAATCTGAAGCCAAGACAATAGTGCATAAGTGTTTTGCAACAGAGCTAATAGAATTCTTATAATTATAAAAATAGTAAACAATACTGACATAGGTCTGAGACACTCCCAAGACAGGGAGCCAAGGCTGGGTCGCCATCTGGAAAAGACCCGGGCTGGGAGAGTACCGGCGAATCAAGAAGAATGACAAATAGATGATTAAGAACTTGTGCAACAGTTGGGTATCTATAGTATTTTAAATGTTTCGCCTACACAGTAGACTTCTTCAATCACAGAGTAAATATGGAGACAACAGCGGTAGTGGTAAGGTAAAGATGTGATCAGTCCATCAACCTTGGAGTTCTTGAGTTGTTCAGTCTCTCAGCCTAGAGAAGAAATCAGATCCACTACTGCTGCAGTCTCCATATTTTATTTACTTTTATATCTGACTTTAGAAGCCTACAGTGTAGGCAAAATGCTTTAACAAAAATACCCTACTACTGCAGAATTCTTAGCTTCATATCAAAAGCTAAATAACCGAGGTCTTAGGGTTTTTCTCAGCTTCATATTTTTGGTTAGGCCTAATTTAGATTATGCAACTCAATTCTGGTCTCATTACAAAATAAATAAAAATAAATATAAATAAAATACAGTGGACCCCTGGTTATCAGCCATTCCTGATATCGGCCAACTCGGTGATCGGCAGGTTTTTCGGCTTCCAGTGATTGGCCATTATTTCGGTGATCGGCCATATGGGACGCGTCCGTCTACTGGCTGGGGCTGCTTACACGTCAGTTTGCCCGAGTCTCTCGGTGCGTGAGGAAGCTTCTGCTCATTCATCCAAACATTTTGCATGTTTTCCATTGTTTTTGGTGGGGGTTTTTTCAGTGCAACTCCGAAATAAGTAACCATGGCTCCAAAGAAAGTTCTTAGTAAAGTTCCTTTGGTAAAGAAAGTGAGAAACACGATAGAATTCAAGGCAGGCAGGCAGGCATAGAGGCAGGGAGTGTAGCAGGCATGCAGGGAATAACAGGAGGCTGAAATTAATCCTTGAGATACCACTGCCAAGAGTGTCCTCGGATCACGAGAAAAACATGTAGCTATGCTGCATGCGTGATCTTTGAAGGATCGTTGGCTCAGAGGTAAGGTGATGCGTATATTGTGTTCTCTCTTGAGGCAGTACAATGTTCGTAGGGTCAAATCCTGGCCTGCCAGTTTGGTAAATGATTTTAAATCACTTGTTTCGTGATTTCATTGCTATATATATCTTTTTTTTTTCAACAAGTCGGCCGTCTCCCATCGAGGCAGGGTGACCCAAAAAGAAAGAAAATCCCCAAAAAGAAAATACTTTCATCATCATTCAACACTTTCACCTCATTCATACATAATCACTGTCTTTGCAGAGGCGCTCAGATACGACAGCTGAGAATAAGTCCCTCCCAACTGTCACTATCCCAGACCCCTCAGGCCAGCCTGAGTATCGGCCGACTCGAGTTTCAGTCGCTTTTTTCGGCCCAATTTTTCCCCGATTATCGGCCCGCATACCAGACATGTCCGCCTGCCCACACTTAAGCGCCTCCCCGTGCAGGCGTCATGAGCCAGTCTAGGAGGCAGGAGACAAACAGCTTACCACCTTTTATGTACAAAAAAGCTTCTCAGGTACTGTCACCTATTATTGCAACACTCAACAAATCCATTGAAGCCTCTACCTTCCCATCAATTCTCAAAATAGCGAGGGTCACCCCGATCCACAAAGGAGATGATCAAGCAGACTTGAATAATTATAGACCAATATCTAACTTACCTCTGCTTTCTAAAAATCTTTAGAAATTTTATTTATAGGCAGATCTATTCCTACCTCGTCTCCCACAACGTACTCAACCCGTCAATTTGGATTCAGGACTAGTAAGAGTACAAATAATGCTATTATACACATGCTAGAGCTAATATACACCGCACTTGAGAAGAAAGAAGTCCCACTGGGAATCTTCATTGATTTACGCAAAGCTTTTGATACAGTTTACCATGATTTACTGCTCACAAAATTAGCACACTACGGTATAAGAGGGCACTCACTCAACTACCTAAAGTCATACCTTAGTAACAGAAGCCAATACGTGTACACAAATGGAGCTAACTCTTCCAAACAACAAATTACAGTCGGTGTCCCACAAGGAAGTGTCCTAGGACCACTCCTATTCCTCATTTACATCAATAACCTACCGAATGCATCACAATTACTCAAACCCATTTTGTTTGCAGATGACACTACATATGTCTTCTCTCACCCAAACCCAGTCATACTGGCCAACACTTAATACTGAATTACAGAAAATATCAACCTGGATGACAACTAATAAGCTTACTCTCAATACTGACAAGACCTACTTCATTCAGTTTGGAAACAGAGCCACAAACATTCCACTTAACGCTCAATGGTTCTCCGTTCACAAGACTCCCAGAGGGAAAATTCCTAGGAATCCACATTGACAGTAGCCTTAAATTCCAAACACACGTACAACAAATTTCCAAGAAAATATCAGAGACAGTAGGCATACTATCAAAGATACGCTACTATGTGCTTCAATCAGCTCTCCTTGCACTGTATCATTCACTCATCTACCCTTATCTCACCTATGGAATTTGTGCATGGGTATCAGCAACATTAAATCACCTTAGACCAATCAAAACCCAGCAAAAGGCTGCAGCCAGAATAACAAATTCCCACTCTATGCAGCATACTCCACCAATATTCAAAAGCCTAAAACTACTCACCGTAAAGAACATTCACACTTATTTTTGTGCATACTACATACATAGAACTCTACACTCTAATATAAACCCTCTGCTCAAAATTCTCCTCACCAACTCTTCAGCTGGAGGTAAATAAATCACCCACTAATGACTTACAACAAATTTTGAAATACATAGTACACATCAAAGGACAAAGCAGCAGTACAAGTGATAACAGAATACAGTACCTTGGAAAGGCCAAGACCATTCACCGACCAGAGGGTCCCGAGGAAGACCTTCACCAAGTTCCACCTCAAGTGTTTTAAGATGTAGTGTCAGGGCCAGCGAGATGCTAAGGTGCCACTGGTTCTTGACGCCGAGTTACAGGACCAGGTACAGCGAGGTCCTGATGACCAGTCCGAGGAGACTGAACTGATGCTGGACACCGAAGTACAGGACCAGGGACGGGAAGGTCCTGACGACCAGCTTGAGGCATCGGACGTTCCAGCCGAGTATGTCGAGCGTCATGGCTGGTAGATCCTGGAGGTGGGGACCGTCCCCTGCTTTCAGGGAAGAGGAGAGAGCTCACCCTCAACGATGATGGAGGAGGAGGAGGAGGAGGAGGAGGAGGAGACCACGTCTATGGAGACAGGAGCAGATCTCCAACTCCTGGGAGGAGAGCAAAGGGCCCACTGGACACACGGAACCATGTGGGAGATCAGATTGTTTTCAGAACCTACTGAGGTTCTGGAATGA
Organism: Cherax destructor; assembly: GCA_009830355.1. Classification (NCBI taxonomy): domain Eukaryota; kingdom Metazoa; phylum Arthropoda; class Malacostraca; order Decapoda; family Parastacidae; genus Cherax; species Cherax destructor. Next base: position 396,689 of record WNWK01000349.1, read on the forward strand.
GCTCCATGGGAAGGAAGAGGACGATGAAGAGGTGTTTCGGCAGATGAGAAGTGGAAAAGTGTAGAGCCTAAGAGCCAGGATATGGAAAAAGTAACCTCCGCCATCAAGGGTTGTGAGGTCAACGTCACTTTTTTCGTTAATAAATTCCTCTTCATTGTGGGCCATGACAGGTGTTGTTGTGAAGGATGTAAATGTCAACACCTAGGTGCTGCTGCACCTGCCACCGACAAGGTGGCACCAGACCACCCCCAGGTCTCTCCTGCCTGCGTTCTAGGGAGTACAGATTTAGGAACTTCAAGTGTTCCTAGTAATTGAGGTGCTTTATTGCAGTTATGTGTGCCATGAAGGTTCTCTGTACATTTTCTATGTTAGCAATTTCACCTGCCTTGAAAGGGGCTGTTAGTGTGCAGCAATATTCCAGCCTAGATAGAACAAGCGACCTATAGCACCCATGACCATAACACAAGACATAGATCACTTTTTGATATATGTACCCAGTGTCCATATCACCCTGTGTAAAAATTCTATGCACATAAAGGGCCCCAAAATCTGGAATTCATTACCAGTAAATACAATTATTTAAGTTTAATATTGTAAGTGCTTTTGGGGGTCTGAAAGGACTAATCTAATTTACATTTTTCCTTAAGGAAACAAATTCGTTCGGTAATGGCACATGAACAGCCTTCTGGAATGAATTATGACCAAAACTCAGGGTCCACTATACGTGTGTGTGTGTGTGCGCGCGTGCAGAGAAGAATGACAAATTAATCCTATGTGTAAAATTGAAGGCACTGAATTAGGGAGGAATAACTGAAGTGCAGAAGTAGAAAAAAAAATAAAGGGATAAAAATTACCAGGATATGACCTGCAGTAAAGGATTCATAACATAATTTTGGAGAACATGTAAAGATAAGATTAAGAAAGAGATATGATTGGATTTTTAACCCAGGGGAAGGTTAGCCACCCAGGGTAACCCAAGTCAGTGTGTCATCAAAGACTCTTATTTCCATTGGGGTTCTTTAATCTTGATGAAAATTAGACACATGCAACATCTGGGTAATCTTTAATGTAGACGTTTTGCCATCCAGTAGCTTTATCAACACAAATTCTGGGACATAATTTGAAGACCATACAACTATATACAAAAGATGAGGTAATCAGTCCCTCAGCCTTGGAGTTGGTGTGAAGAGCACCGTAGTCGTGAAGAATCTGTAGCACAGACAAAAAGGCTGGCGCTTATATACTGGCATCAGGTAAATAGGGGATGGGTAGCAGACAAAGGCATTGTCACTGGTAGACGGGATTTCCCCAGGATGTGATCAACAGTCGACTAACACCCAGGTACCTATAGGTTGCCCCATGGCCTGGTGGCAAAAGCTCTCACTTCACATGTTGAGGGTCCGGGTTTGATTCCCGGCGAAGGGGTGGAAACATTGGACATGTTACCTGGAGTATACCTGGTGAGAGTTCCAGGGGTCAACGCCCCTGCGGCCCGGTCTGTGACCAGGCCTCATGTTGGATCAGAGCCTGATCAACCAGGCTGCTACTGCTGGCCGCACGCAGTCTAACGTACGAACCACAGCCTGGCTGGTCAGGTACCGACTTTAGGTGCCTGTCCAGTGCCTGCTTGAAGACAGCCAAGGGTTTGTTGGTAATCCCCCTGATGTATGCTGGGAGGCAGTTGAAAAGTCTTGGGCCCCTGACACTTATTGTGTTGTCTCTCAACGTGCTAGTGGCACCCCCGCTTTTCATTGGGAGGATGTTACATCGCCTGCTGAGTCTTTTGCTTTCGTAGGGAGTGACTCTCGTGTGCAAGTTTGGTACTAATCCCTCGAGAATTTTCCAAGTGTATATAATAATGTATCTCTCCCGTCTGCATTCTAGGGAGTACAGGTTTAGGAACTTCAAGCGTTCCCAGTAATTGAGGTGGTTTATCGCAGTTATGCGTGCCGTGAAGGTTCTTTGCACATTTTCTAGGTCAGCAATTTCACCTGCCTTGAAAGGTGCAGTTAGTGTGCAGCAATATTCCAGCCTAGATAGAACAAGTGACCTGAAAATTGTAAACATGGGGTTGGTATCCCTGGTTTTGAAGGTTCTCATTATCCATCCTGTCATTTTTTTAGCAGATGCAATTGCTACGGTGTTATGGTCCTTGAAGGTGAGATCCTCTGACATGATCACTCCCAAGTCTTTGTTTCCTTAAACCAGTTGTCTATGTTCACCCATCAGTAAAATGGGTACCTGGGTGTTAGTCGGCTGGTGTGGGTCACATCCTGGGACAAAACTGACCTAATTTGCCCGAAATGCTCTGCATAACAAGGGGCTTTCTATATACTAGTAGTATGTTATTGATGTCAGCTAGGCCTGTATGCCTTGTACATGTACTTTTAGTAAATAAAGATATTAATAATAATAATATCTTTACTGCTAGGTGAACAGGGACAGCAGGTATAAACATGCCCAACATTTCCACCTATGCCGGGGACTGAACCACAAACACTCAGTGTGAGAGGCAAGTGTATTGTCAACTGAACCACGGGACACCCAGGGCAAGTTAAACCAGAACCAAATTACTTCTACTGGTTTACCAATACAATTGTGGATGAGTGGAACTACCAACTTATGTCACTGAAGCGAGAACTTTGGATGGCTTTAAAACCAGACTGGAGGTACACGAGTGGGAGTGATGGGGTAGAGAACATGCTTAAAGTATGGGCCAGTAGGCCTCTTGCAGTGCTCATTTATTCTCATACGCATGTCAATTACACATACAAGGCTGACGTATTATAATCAAAACCAAGTGCTAAACCCACAAGGGTCATAAATAAACCCTCTCAATATCCCCCCCCTGGTCAAAACCACCTCCAGCAGCTGCACTATGGGAGAGGGGAGGGTGCTTCATACTTTATCAGTAACCAAGTTTATTCAGGCACAAGTACACAATACAGCTACATAAATTAGCATACACAGCAGCATATGTGTACATTACGTGGGATAACCCAATAAAGTCGAAGTATTATCCCTAGTCTAAGTCTATCCCAAACGCTGTGCATAACTAACGTCTTTTCCACGTATGGCACAATTAATGCAAATGCAAATATTTCTTAAAGGGACCAAAAAAAAAAAATTATTTATTTATGGTGATCACGGAGGAGGAGGAGGAGGAGCAGCAGTGAGGTTGTGCCAGCAACAACGCCACCACACACCAGACCTCACCACTAAAGTCCTTTAATACCTAGAAAACTAGTCATAAATCCTTAACAAGCACACGTCGAGGTGAAGCAGTGCTAGCCTCGGACATACACCAACCAGATCACTAAATATCAAAAATAGTATTAATAATGTAAAGAATTTATAAGGTTGGCGGCGGGCAGAGAGCAGCCTCCGCCCTCCACTTCTGCCTCACCTGCGTCAGTTCCTCCTCCGCCTGCTGCCGCAAATTTGGATCTATCGTCCCCCTAAGTATATCTATTATCTTCCGGGAGTCCATGTTTAAGGTGATATAGAGGAGAGAGGCGGTAATATGGTGGAGGTTGTGAGTGCGCTGCCCACGTGACTCCTGGGTTATGGCGCGCTCTCGTCTGTCAGGCCACACAGTGATGGAACCTTCTAAAGCGCCCGAATGCGCACATATATTTCACTCAATTCCCTACGTTTCCCTCTCGATACTCATTAGTTTAACGTCTTGCTATCTTAATTCCCCCGTACACATTTCTAGTGGCACTTAGAGCAGCTAACCATTGAGTTCTGGGAGTAATTTTCCATTTTGTTTAGAAGTCTGTGACCACATTTGTCTTCTTGTAATATGCAGACGACCAATTTTACTTCGGAAATTTTTTACTATAATTCACAACTATTTTCAACTAGTAAAATTATTGAATTTATTCGTCAATATATCATGTTAACAAGAGAAATAACTGTACATTCTCCTGAGTTATTCCCTCCTCCCTCTTTCTTTTTTGGGGCCGGGAAATGCAATATGAAATTTTCGATTTATTAAAAACAAAAGTTTACACCTGGTTATATTTTATGTTTGACTTTATAGGCTAAATCGGGGGTTTAATTTTAAACATCTGCGTTGAAAGTTTATAGTAGTAATGTAATAATAGTAACAATAGTAATAGTTATATTGCTGAGTAGCAACAGTAGTAGCAGTGGTATTAGCGTAGTATAAACAAGGTATCGCTGGTAAGAAACAAGGTATCGCTGGTAAGAAACAAGGTATCACTGGTAAGAAACAAGGTATCACTGGTAAGAAATAAGGCATCGCTGGTAAGAAACAAGGTATCGCTGGTAAGAAACAAGGTATCGCTGGTAAGAAACAAGGTATCACTGGTAAGAAACAAGGTATCACTGGTAAGAAACACGGTATCGCTGGTAAGAAACAAGGTATTGCTGGTAAGAAACAAGGTATCACTGGTAAGAAACAATGTATCGCTGGTTGGTAAGAAACAAGGTATCACTGGTAATAAACACGGTATCACTAGTAAGAAACAAGGTATCACTGGTAAGAAACAAGGTATCGCTGGTAAGAAACAAGGTATCGCTGGTAAGAAACAAGGTATCGCTGGTAAGAAATAAGGCATCGCTGGTAAGAAACAAGGTATCGCTGGTAAGAAACAAGGTATCGCTGGTAAGAAACAAGGTATCGCTGGTAAGAAACAAGGTATCGCTGGTAAGAAACAAGGTATCGCTGGTAAGAAACAAGGCATCGCTGGTAAGAAACAAGGTATCGCTGATAAGAAACAAGCATCGCTGGTAAGAAACAAGGTATCACTGGTAAGAAACAAGGTATCGCTGGTAAGAAACAAGGTATCGCTGGTAAGAAACAAGGTATCGCTGGTAAGAAACAAGGTATCGCTGGTAAGAAACAAGGTATCGCTGGTAAGAAACAAGGTATCGCTGGTAAGAAACAAGGTATCTGGTAAAAACAGGGACTGGTAAGAAACAAGGTATCGCTGGTAAGAAACAAGGTATCGCTGGTAAGAAACAAGGTATCTCTGGTAAGAAACAAGGTAACGCTGGTAAGAAACAAGGTATCGCTGGTAAGAAACAAGGTATCGCTGGTAAGAAACAAGGTATCTCTGGTAAGAAACAAGGTAACGCTGGTAAGAAACAAGGTATCGCTGGTAAGAAACAAGGTATCGCTGGTAAGAAACAAGGTATCGCTGGTAAGAAACAAAGCATCGCTGGTAAGAAACAAGGTATCAATGGTAAGAAACAAGGTATCAATGGTAAGAAACAAGGTATCAATGGTAAGAAACAAGGTATCGCTGGTAAGAAACAAAGCATCGCTGGTAAGAAACAAGGTATCAATGGTAAGAAACAAGGTATCGCTGGTAAGAAACAAGGCATCGCTGGTAAGAAACAAGGTATCGCTGGTAAGAAACAAGGTATCACTGGTAAGAAACAAGGTATCGCTGGTAAGAAACAAAGCATCGCTAGTACGAAACAAGGTATCGCTGGTAAGAAACAAGGTATCAATGGTAAGAAACAAGGTATCGCTGGTAAGAAACAAGGTATCACTGGTAAGAAACAAGGTATCAATGGTAAGAAACAAAGCATCGCTGGTAAGAAATAAGGCGTCGATGGTAAGAAACAAGGTATCATTGGTAAGAAACAAGGTATCGCTGGTAAGAAACAAGGTATCAATGGTAAGAAACAAGGTATCAATGGTAAGAAACAAGGTATCAATGGTAAGAAACAAGGTATCGCTGGTAAGAAACAAGGTATCAATGGTAAGAAACAAGGTATCAATGGTAAGAAACAAGGTATCACTGGTAAGAAACAAGGTATCAATGGTAAGAAACAAAGCATTGCTGGTAAGAAATAAGGCGTCGATGGTAAGAAACAAGGTATCAATGGTAAGAAACAAAGCGTCGCTGGTAAGAAATAAGGCGTCGATGGTAAGAAACAAAGCGTCGCTGGTAAGAAATAAGGCGTCGCTGGTAGGAAATAAGGCGTCGCTGGTAAGAAATAAGGCGTCGATGGTAAGAAACAAAGCGTCGCTGGTAAGAAATAAGGCGTCGATGGTAAGAAACAAAGCGTCGCTGGTAAGAAATAAGGCGTCGCTGGTAGGAAATAAGGCGTCGATGGTAAGAAATAAGGCGTCGATGGTAAGAAACAAAGCGTCGCTGGTAAGAAATAAGGCGTCGATGGTAAGAAATAAGGCGTCGCTGGTAAGAAATAAGGCGTCGCTGGTAAGAAATAAGGCGTCGCTGGTAAGAAACACAGCGTCGCTGGTACGAAACAAGGCATTGCTGTTAAGAAAGATTAGATCTTATTTGAGCATGATACAATGTTTACACAAGGGTGAATGACATTCAGGTGTGTATGCAGAAAGCCACTTAATATGCAGAGCGTTTCGGGCAAACTTAAGATTAATGAGGCAATAACTAATTGATTGTTTATATATATAGTCTCTTAGAGGGTTGTAAAAATAAAATTAGGAGTTACAATGAATACAAGATAATTAAATATCCTATTAGTACATGCTATATGGCTTTTATCAAGTTTGTTAAGAATTACGGGTTGGATTATAAGTAATGAGGATTCTTGCATATTATCATAATGTAAAAACATTTAATGTTTTAATAGTTGTGAGGATTACATATATTGAAAATAATATATTGTCTTCCATAATTTTGTGACAATGGCAATATGAATATATAGCTTTCTCATATTTAGCTGATGTTGGGATGTGTTAGGGAGAGATGTTTTTTAAAGGACCCCAATGGAAATAAGTCACTCTGTCTGACTTTTTTGGGTTATCCTAGGTTCTCTACACATATGCTGCTATGTATGATAATCTATGTAAATGTATTTGTGTATAGCTGAATAAACTTACTTAAGTTCCTCAACCTGTACTCCCTAGAACGCAGGCGGGAGATACGTGGTTATATACACTTGGAAAATCCTAGAGGGATTAGTACCAAAATTGCACACGAAAATCACTCCCTGTGAAAGTAAAAGACTCGACAGACGATGCAACATCCCCCCAATGAAAAGTAGGGGTTCCACTAGCACGATAAGAGACAACACAATAAGTGTCAGGGGCCCAAGACTGTTCAACTGCCTCCCAGCATACACAAAGGGGATTACCAATAGACCCCTGGCTGGCTTCAAGAAGGCGCTGGACAGGCACCTAAAGTCAGTACCTGACCAGCCGGGCTGTGGTTCGTACGTCGGGTTGCGTGCGGCCAACAGTAACAGCCTGGTTGATCAGGCCCTGATCCACCACGAGGCCTGGTCACACACCGGGCAGCGGAGGCGTTGACCCCCGGAACCCTCTCCAGGTATACGGACCTCAGTTCATGTAGCACTAAATACAAAGGGGTTGCACAGCTCCAGAGAAATGGAAGGCAATCAGATTCGATGCAAGGAGATTAAATTCAATTCCTTAAATCAAGAGCTCCCCACTAGTAACATAATCAATGTAAGAGTTAAATCCGAAAGGACCACATAGTGCTGAAGGTAGGAATGTGAAAGAATGAGCAAAGGTGATGAGGGAATGGAGGACGGGAGGTAGTGAGGGTAGGAGAGAATGTTAAAGAAAAAATTACAGTTGATGCAATAATAATATAATCAAACTAAGCACTAAACCCGAAAGTCATACACTGCTTGCAGGATGGGAAGTGCTAAGGAATATTGGGAGGTCAGGTAGAAGAGTGCAAGAATAAGGGTTAGTGGAGAGTGCTGAAGGTAAAATATAATCAAAGCTGGTTTGATAAGTTAGTTGGTTAAAGTCAGAGCATCTGCATCAAAGGTGGGACTTTCAGTAAGGATCAAAGAGCTCCTTATCAAGGATCAAGATACCCTTAGCAAAGGATCAAGATACCCTTAGCAAAGGATCAAGATACCCTTAGCAAAGGATCAAGATACCCTTAGCAAAGGATCAAGATACCCTTAGCAAAGGATCAAGATACCCTTAGCAAAGGATCAAGATACCCTTAGCAAAGGATCAAGATACCCTTAGCAAAGGATCAAGATACCCTTAGCAAAGGATCAAGATACCCTTAGCAAAGGATCAAGATACCCTTAGCAAAGGATCAAGATACCCTTAGCAAAGGATCAAGATACCCTTTGCAAAGGATCAAGCTACCCTTAGCAAAGGCTCAAGATACCCTTAGCAAAGGATCAAGATACCCTTAGCAAAGGATCAAGATACCCTTAGCAAAGGATCAAGATACCCTTAGCAAAGGATCAAGCTACCCTTAGCAAAGGCTCAAGATACCCTTAGCAAAGGATCAAGATACCCTTAGCAAAGGATCAAGATACCCTTAGCAAAGGACCAAGATACGTATCCCTTAGCAAAGACCTGTTTTGCCGGGTCACCATTTGGAGAAGACCCGGCCGGATGTACCGGCGAACCTACAACAACAACTTGCAAAAGACCAAGATACGTAGTCCTTAGCAAAAGACCAAGATAGTATCCCTTAGCAAAGGACCAATCATACGTATCCCTTAGCAAAGGGACCAAGACTACGAACTCCCTTAGCAAAAGACCAAGATACGTAGTCCTTAGCAAAAGACCAAGATACGTATCCCTTAGCAAAGGACCATGATACGTATCCCTTAGCAAAGGACCAAGATACGTATCCCTTAGCAAAGGACCAAGATACGTATCCCTTAGCAAAGGACCAAGATACGTATCCCTTAGCAAAGGACCAAGATACGTATCCCTTAGCAAAGGACCAAGATACGTATCCCTTAAGAAAGGACCATCATACGTATCCCTTAGCAAAGGACCATCATACGTATCCCTTAGCAAAGGACCAAGATACGAAGCCCTTAGCAAAGGACCAAGATACGTATCCCTTAGCAAAGGACCAAGATACCCTTAGCAAAGGATCATGATACCCTTAGCAAAGGATCAAGATACCCCTAACAAAGAATCAAGTTACCCTTAGCAAAGGATCAAGATACTCTTAGTAAAGGATCAATATACCCTTAGCAAAGGACCAAGATACGTATCCCTTAGCAAAGGATCAAGATACGTATCCCTTAGCAAAGGATCAAGATCCCCTCAGCAGCATCAACAAACTTCCCTTGTGGGTAGGAGTCTCTTAACCTATCTCATTTATGTATGTTTTCCCTCACACTGGGTTAGTTCCAACATTATTATATTCACACTGGAGGCAATCGGGTTAGATCCAAGGAAGAGGAGGGTAGCTCCACTATCTTGAATTAAGAGCCTCTTTCCAGCATGAAAACCCCCCCGCCTAGCTTTGAAGGTTATTCAGAGAAAGTACCAAAATCCCCACAGGTCATAATGAGCCTGGGAAATGGGAGGTAATTAAGTATGATCTAAGAGACCAACTCCAATTCTATTTATCAGTCTGATTGGAAAGGGGGTTTGAGAGACATTTCTTGAAGTTTTTATTTTTTATTATTTGAGAGGCTGATAAAGATTATGGGAGGCCTCAGCTTCACCCTTGGTTGCAACTACTGTTCATCAAGAGCCCTCACTGATATCATGGCAACCCCCATTTTTTTTCCTACACACTACATTTTATTAGTGATCATAGAAAAAGAGCCTAGCCCATAGAGGTCAAATAGCGCCAGGGAAATAGAAGGCATCCTGGCTTGATTCAAGGGGAGTAAAAGCTGTTCTTTGGATCAAGAGCCCCTCACCAGCATCTAGGCACCGTCCTTGAGTTCACATTTCAGAACCTTCTGATTTCCTACAGACTTAATGTAAAGTGTACTGGCTCTACACTTTACAGATCACTGGCAGCAATGTTGGTTAGTTAGTGAAAAGCTATTTTTGATCAAAACAAAGTAGTCTTCTAGCCATCTTCTGTTTTTTTCTGTTGGATAAATCATATCTGGATAGCTGACTGTGATTATATTAAAAAAATATGTGCTGAACCTGTATGGGCCATAGTGACCCCTTTGTAAGAGTTATCCAGTCATGAAGGCAATTCAACATCTTACAGATAAGCTTAAGCTTGTGCAATAGAGCACAAAGTTTTTTTTTTTTCAACAAGTCGGCCGTCTCCCACCGAGGCAGGGTGACCCAAAAAGAAAATCCCCCAAAAGAAAATACTTTCATCATCATTCAACACTTTCATCTAACTCACACATAATCACTGTCTAATTCAGTGCCATGACATGCGTATTTTTTCACTATTACTTCTTTACACAAACTGGATGACTTATCTTTGTGCTCACCCTCCATCTTTGTACCTTCAAATTATCAACCTTTTATCATGCTGCACTCAATGACCTACATGCTTAGCACAATGTTTACTATTACAATTATGGGGAAATGCTAAACTCACAAGGGCCATACAGCACCAGTCATAATTGCCAAATGATTGCCACTGGGTTACATTAATGAAATTTTGAGGAACTCTCAAAAGCTACACTGGCCAACTTGAGTCATTCAGGTTGAGCACCTTTTTTGGGATTAATACACCAGCCAATTTTAAAATTGCCTATATGTATATGAGAAATGATGAAAAAAGGCTGCTCACAAGATATGCTAGACCAAAACTTAATACGTACGTATATGTAGTGATAATACGGTGTTCCCACTTATAAAAAATGTGAAGCTAGAAAAAAGTACAAAAATGAATTACAAAATGGCTTTCCAAGGTCCCCTTCCTCCCCAAAAAAAGGAAAAATGAATTCTGGTGAATGGCTTAAACCATTTAACATGTTCTCACAGGCTGATAAAAGGAAAAGAGGACAATGATAACAAGATAGAAGATTATAAAGGAATAGATAAGATTCCCTAACATTAAAAGGAAAACCCAGAGGTCACTCACACTAAAGTATCATGTGCTAGTACCAAAAAATCAATGAATTTAAACCAAAAATAGTTCATATATAGTCTAAAATAAAATCATTATTAGCAATTGAGTTTCCACAAAGGAAATGAATCTTCACAATAAAAAGTAGGACCAAGGATGTGAAGAATAACATCTTCAAATATCTAATTTCTTTATTGACATATCAGATATTTTATCCACATAAAAATCTAAGAATGTATTACAATGACATTAAAGAATTTGTTTAAACATCATAGATGAAATTCTAACTTCAACATAAATTAACCAAAATAAATTTATTTAGTTTGGTTACTAAATTCATGTTAGGTTGCAATTTCAATTAATGATATTTAGAAAAATAATTATTTAATATCACTAATACATTTTTAGGTTCTGATGCTGGATGAAAAATCATCTTAAAAGTTAATAAAGAAATTGGATATTCACAGCCTTAGTCATGCTTTTTATACTCAATCATTATTCCCATGCATAGTACTATAGGTATACTGTAAAATCAAAATAAAGAACATATGGTTTTTACCAGACAAACAACAAGCATGCAGTTAACTGTTGGTATAGTATATACAAATAAACAATGCATTTGTTAAAACATGACAAAAAAAAAAAAAATTCCATTATACATTGAACTATACAGATATCACACCAACAGCACGAAACAGTAAAGCCGACCCATGAGGGTCTTTTAATCATGTATGTTAATTTAGTACATACTTTAACATCAAATTCACACTATTAACAACTGTCTACTGTTGTGACCAATTCACTCTCATAG
>WNWK01000349.1:413256-441486 GCA_009830355.1 Cherax destructor
ACATGAACCATTTTACAATATGCTGCTGATAATAAGAACAAATGCAACATTGGAGCTTTGGTAAAAAAAAATGCCTTAAAATTATTTATGCAAGTAAAAAAATATAGAATTTATATATTTTTTTACATACAAAGTTTGAAAACTATTTTTTGCCAGAGTTACAATGTTGATTTTGGCCTCACTATATGCAATATTTTGTACTGCATTGAGTTTGTTAGGCTGTCTACATACTGCATGTGCATCCTTTCCAAATTAACAGCTGGGATGTTTCACTTACTCTCCACAATATCAAATTTTTGGGCTATTTATACAAAGCTTATAAAAATAAATGTTAATAACAGTTTTAAAACCTTAAGTAATCATGATACTAATGCAGGTATGTAGTATACTAAGAGATAAAATTGAGCTGTTATCTATATTTACTGAACTTATGGGTTAGCATGTCCCTGGAAAATTAAAACATGGGACGGACTCAATCCAATCTTCAAAATTTCATATCTACCAGATTACAAATTATGAATAACTAGAGCAGATGAGATACAATTAATTTCTTTGGCATGAAAAGTTTACATTACTCAAAATGCAAATGAAATTTTTTTTTCATTACCATACTTTGGCCATTTCCTATATTGTACTGTATTATACATAGTATGTATGTAGTGAATCTTAAGACAAAAGATTAAGTTTAAATTTACTTTTTATGGACAATTTTTTAAAGTTGGATAATTGGACTTTAAGAATGTGGGAAAAAATGGTAAACCAAACATAAACAATGCTTGGCATGACAGTATCAAGATAAGTGATGCTGAAACAATGGAGGACAGCTAAGAAGGAAAACTGTAGCACCTTCCAATACGTACTACATTTAGAAAGAATTTACTGGAGTCAATTAGAAACAAAGTCTATTAAAGCTTTAGTATTGTAAACACTTAAACAACTAACACTTTTGAAGTATCACAATCACGATTCATTAAAGTACCCTTCATAAAAGCAATTGCTAGTCTCTTATTAAATTTGTCTTGTCTACTCTCCCAAAAACTTATCAGCATAAACAACTGTATTATATTGGTATCATATCAAACATCTCTCAAAACTTGTAAGTCTTATTACATGAATGTGGTTTACTTAATATAACAAGTTTTATTTTTCAATTACAAGGAATTAATGAAAAAACATGCAAAATGCTTCAACCTTCATATGTATTTGTATTATGTATATTGTTTTAGGAAAAAATGATTTACATCAGTTAAAGATAAAGAAGACTGAGGTGTAAGCCAAGATTTAGGAAACAAGTAAGGCTTGAGAAGATTATTTGAAATATGGATTCCCCATATGTATATATATAGTATTTACTTTTAAAGTGAGAATTTTCCATTTCCTCCTTTATAAGCAAATTGTCAAAGGCATATCTATTCTACACAGCATGGATAAAACCCATGTCACCTATATCCATGCTTGCTCCTCTTGCACACGTGTTCCCTTCATGTCTTTCAACCACAAGAAGAAATCACTTGTATGCAATTAAGTAACAAAGCAAAAACTATGGATAGGAAGTTATACACTCATCATTTTTTGTTATACATCACAGATAAAAGAATCCCAATATTTTTAAAGTGGATCTTGTCAATATATGGCCAACAGACACAGCACAATGCAGACAAAACATCTTAATGATCAAGCACTATATTATTACTGTATATTTGTTGCAACAATACTTGTTGCTACCTGGCTACAGTGATAATGTCTTTAATGTGATGCTTAACTATGTATATTCACAAAGATTATTCATATATGTATGATACACAAAGAAATATACACAATATTACTATTATCGCAAATCACAATACTATTGGAAGAATCATATCTTTGCACCCAACACATTTCTATGCAAATAAAAATACAATATTTAAAAAAAGGCTAAAAGATACCTATGTTACAATTTAATGTGAAATTGACTTGCCAAGGAATTAAGAATGGGTTCAAGACAACTTTAGCCACACTCCCTCCAACATAACTTTTTCTTTCTCACTTTTTATCTTTCCAATAAAAAGGGAAAACTGGACACTTGTAAGGCTATAAAACAGCTTTATTCAAGAGAAAACAGCTGGAAGATGATGTCAGTCAACCAAAATAGTATACATTAAATTAAAAATATAATAACACTTTAGTTTTGAGGGAATAATATACCTAAAAATCTTATAATAGCAAATACATAACATGATATTTGAATATTTGCTAAAATGGTTATAAGACCAAGATAGTTAAAATATGAGAGCTTTACTCACAAGTTAATGAAACTGTAAAGTGTATGATTAGTGAAGTGAAGCAGGAAAGAATTTACTGTTAAGAAATGTAGACTATGAAAGCAATCACTAAATACAAAATTAGTCCATGTAATATGCAAGATGATCACTGGTGATGGAAGCATCAATGCTAAGCATGAAGAAATAAGAGGATATTGCACTTCTAGATCTCCTGTAAAATTACAACTACGCCATGCAAACAATTACTTGCTGCCCTCCAAGACTACTACTGTGCCACACAACAAACCACATACTGACTTCCAACATTTCTATTTCACCACACAACAAACCACTTTACCTCCAAGATTAATACTCGGCTACAAAACAAACCACTTGTTGACCTCAAATTTTTGCCACCCAACAAACCATCACCCTAGACAAACTTCCTTTTATCAAAACAGAGATTGTTTTTTCCCTATAGTATTAAGTTTTAGGTTACATTTAACTGGCCAATTACAGTGGACCCCCGAGTAATGAGCAAAATTCATTCCAGAAGCCTGCTCAAGTGCCATTACCGAACGAATTTACTCCCTTAAGAAATAATGTCAAGTAGGTTAGTCCATTACAGACCCCCAAAAATACACTTACAAAAGCACTTACAATATTATATGTACTTACATAATTGTACGATTTCCGGGGTGCTCGTTACTCGGGGTCCACTGTATAATGCAATTTTTTTTTCAAAGATTTTCCAAATTTTACCAAAATACTAAGAGGATTCTGTGTTGTGCTACATTTTCTAGTGTCAAACTCTCAATGAAAGTATAGTAGACTCCGACAATTCACACCAGCTATGTTCCTGGAAATGAGCACTACTTGCAAAGTCTTGACTTTTGGTATGAAAAACTTGTTGCATTCTAGACATTCAAACACATTCAACAATTTTTTTTTTTAAATTTCTTAATTCTTCAAAAATAAAAGATTTTCTTAAACATTTTAGTTGATGTGTCCCTGTACAATACCTGCACTGTAGTGAAGGTGAGATAGTAAAAAAAAAAAAAAGTAGCTTAAAGTCTATTTTTTTTCTTATCTCAGTCTGGTAAATAATAATCTTAAAAAGATAGAATAAATGTGGCCCTACTGGGAAAAGGTGGATGGTTGTGGTTGTTGGGTTGATGTTGAAATTTGTGGATTATGATTTCGTGAGTCGTGTTAGTCGATGGTTGTACCGAGAGTTCAGTTATTTCTGTAACATCTCTCTCTGCTTTACTCTGAAGTACTAATTACAGCTGACAACAAGGCATCAATACCTTCTCAGACCTGCTTCATAGTACAGTGGTACCTCGAGTTACAATGGTCTCCAAAATCGCCCTTTTATGTAAGTTTATTTTTTTAAATGCTTTTGTAAGTATATTTTTGGGGGTGTAAAAGGACTAGTCTATTTTACATTATTCCTTATGGGGATAAATTCGTTTGGTAATGGCACTTGAACAGCATTCTCGAACGAAAAAATATCGTAACTCGAGGTACCACTGTACATGTATAATGCTTCTAGGCATAAATAAATTTGATATAATTTTTTTTTTCCAACAGGTCGGCTGTCTCCCACCGAGGCAGGGTGACCCAAAAAGAAAGAAAATCCCCAAAAAGAAAATACTTTCATCATCATTCAACACTTTCACCTCACTCATACATAATCACTGTCTTTGCAGAGGCGCTCAGATACGACAGAATAAGTCCCTCCCAGCTGTCACTATCCCAGACCCCTCTTTTAAAGTGCAGGCATTGTACTTCCCATTTCCAGGACTCAAGTCCAACTAAATCAATTAACTGGTTTCCCTGAATCCCTTCACAAAATATTACCCTGCTCACACTCCAACAGCTCATCAGGTCCCCAAAACCATTCTTCTCCATTCACTCCTATCTAACATGCTCACACATGCTTGCTGGAATAGAATATTAAGGAAATCCAATGAAGAGAGAATTCACAGTAATCAATTTACTAAATTTAGATTTAGGAAGGCTGTAGGAAAGTACTGGTTCAGAAATGGAGTTGGAACAATCTGCCATGTAGGGTCATTGAAGCTAATTCCTTTTGTAGCTTGGAGAATAGGTAGAAACATATCTGTGTTAGAAAGGTTGGAATTGATGACAACTAACCATGTATGGGCCAGTAGGCCTGAGGAAGTGTTTCTCCATTTTTTTTTAATGTCAGGGTCTTTGAGTGTCACTTGCATAGGTTCATGCTCTTCCTCATCCTCTTCTGTTAACTGCTCCCTTTTATCTGGAAAATGAGCTCCTCCAATACCTGCAATTTATCCATTATCTTGTAAAATTTCATTTATGTCTGCCTGCATATCTTCAAAGCCCTCACCTGGCAATTTCCTAGCTTGATCCACAATATCCTGGACTTGACTCTCTAACAAGGCACATGATCCCATGACACTTTTGCATTGATCATTGTACTAAGAAATATTAAATTTATGCCAGAATTCTGAAACTCCAATGTTTAAATTTACATCCATTGCAACAAGGAGTTTCTGCTCCAACCAGTGTGTGTAATGACATTTAAATATTTTAATTACTCCTTGATTCAGTGATTATATCAGAGATGTCATATTTGGTGGTAAAAGCAATACCTTCACATTTGAATCCACATCCTGCAAGAGTTGAGGATGATTAATGGAATTAGCAAGTGAGAACTTTAAATAGAAGTTTTCTCTGTGCAGGTACATTTTGACTGAAGGAATAAAATTAATTCTTAAATCAGTCATTCAACAGGACCTCACTCATCCATGCTGTCTGATTAGACCACCAAATAAAAGGCAAAATGCTTTTTATCTTTACCTTTTAAAGCAAGGGGATCCTGGGAGATATATATAAGGAAAAGGTTTGCATTTAACCCTTTAACTGTGTGATGTAATTTTTTTTAACACGTCTGCTGGGTGACCCAAAAAGAAAGAAAAAACTTTCATCATTCAACACTTTCACCATCACTCACACATAATCAGTCTTTGTAGAGGTGCTCAGATATGACAGTTTAGATGTCCCTCCAAACTGCCAATATCCCAAACCCACTTCCAGGACTCAAGTCCAGCTAATTTTTAAGCATTCAAATTTGCTGCATACTGCCATTTTAGGCCTCGGCTCTACTGTTTGAGTTACTTACCCATTCCTCATGTCTAAGAAACAAATGCAGGCCCATACAGGTCCAGACAGTGCATCATGGGTAACACTGGGTTAATAGCACGTGTGTAAATGGCACACAGACACAAGAACATGACTCCTGGTAAAATTAAGCAAATTTTGTTGCAAGGAGATGCCTGTACCATTGAGTTCTGAGAAAAATGTCCTTTTTTTCAAACTGTAAAAAGAAAGGTAGCCTAACAATGAATAACCTCCCACAGTTAATGGGTTATAATCCCCTGATGCATTAGGGAACACAGGCAATCTAAAACAAAGCTTTGCTGCCTTAAATCCAGGTGCACTCACTCTCTCTCATTTGCTAATGTAAGCTCTAGACAGCACCTTCCGATTTAATCCTAGCTTAACATTATACACTTGCTCAAGTCTGTAGCTAACCCCGAAATTAATATCCTACAGCTTGCCAGGGAATTTTCCTGTTATGCAGCCCATGGCACTTCTCTGGAAAGCAACTGACTGTGTAGGAATGTGTTTACATTAAGAAGTTAAGCCAAGTCTTCTTGTAAAACAATGGCCCTGCCCAGGGTATGGAGGGAAAATATCCAGCTGTGTGACTTAGGGTATTTTCGTGGTGTGACTCATGGTATTGGGAGCAAAATTTAAATCACAAGTTATTGAAAATGTGAGTTGCAGTTGCAAGAATTAGGAGACTACTGTAATTGAAATTCTTGATAAATATTTATGCATGGTTTAATTACCATATCTACAAGGCAGTCATGACAATCTTGCAAATTATTATTATTATTATTATAATCAAATAGAAGCGCTAAACCACAGGGGACAATCTTGCAAAATGAAATAAATTAAAGAAACATAGGCTGTTACACCATGCAAGGATATAAGCTAAAAAGAAATAGAAACAAAAACCTTTTAATGATTGTATGCAAAGGGACTTTTCTCAGCTGTCGTATCTGAGCTCCTCTGCAAAGACAGTGATTATGTATGAGTGTGGTGAAAGTGTTGAATGATGATGAAAGTATTTTCTTTTTGGGGATTTTTTCTTTCTTTTTGGGTCACCCTGCCTCGGTGGGAGACGGCCGACTTGTTGAAAAAAAAAAAAAAAAAATGCAAAGAGAAATTTCAGTGCTAATATAACAGTTCCCCAATAGAAGAACTTAAGAGAAAAAGAATGTCTGACTTAAATGCAAGCCACAAAACCCAAATACCCCATTATTATTATTACTTTATTCATGGGAAAGCACTAAAGTGAGAGATTATACAGCAAATACCAAAATATGAAAGTATTACGGTAAAGGGTTTATATAAATACAAAACCTTGCTATGAGAGAGAAGCAAAAAAGCATTAACAAATGGTTTATGTTCAGGTTGTGGGGATAATGATCCCCAACAGAATGGTAATCTTATGAAGGTGAGATGATATCCATTATAAAAAATAATCAGAATACATACTGCTATTACAGTAAAATAATCCCGTCCTGATTCTTGCCGACATTTTTCTTAACTTTTATGAAAGCAAAATATTTTACCATACTGGCATAACACTGAACAAGGAAATGGGAATTATCCCCTCTACTGAGATTACTTATAACTTAAGTATGCTCCCAAGTATTGTATAAAATGGCAAGATTGGTGAATGTAATAGAAATGTGATAACTCTTCTCTTGCAGTGCTTTCAAGAGTATAGACTAATTTTAGTTTGGCTGAAGAGGCCAAAAGATAAACAAGGTGAAATATTCAACTGGCATACTCCATACAATGTAGACATGGATAATATATAATCTGTACCTTATTATGTTAGAATATGCATCCTTAAAGGTTTTAACATTAAAAATGTGTGTTGCCAATATTAATCTCATCTAATAATGAAACAAAGGACTTCTGACAAAACAGCTATGGACCTATTATTACATTTACAAAATGCAACAAACCCATATGGGTCAAAGAGGGGGAGATATTGGAAAAAGAAAATAGTATGAAATTGAAGTTATGAGCAAATAAGTAAAATCAACGTTATCCCAAATGTAAGTTTCAGTCAAAGCTACAGTACACATGTTAATGGTAAAGCTTTACAAAAGGAGAACAGGAAAAGTCAGGGTGCAAAGGCATAAAAAAAAAATGAAAATTATTCTATGTACTATTTATCAAAGGGCACAATCAATCAGAAGGCATTTGATCATCAAGAAGTGACAAGTTTCACAGAAACACTAAGCACCTCTCTCTCTCTCTCTCTCCCCCCCGAGTCTTGCGAGGCCAAGATGTAGTCTTACGAGAACTGTTTCTACATAAAATGACAATGATGAAAAGAATTCAATGAAGCACTGTACTGTGGTTTGGTATCTAACAGCTTGTTGTTCTCTAACCAGTACCAATGATGCTGCCACTAATTCCAAATATTCTGAGACAGAACTGGAAAGTAGTCTGAAAAAGGCAGATTCCTGCAAGGTTGACAGGTCCTGAACTGCCCAGATCAAAATAATCAGGGACCGAGTAAAAGACAATGTCTTAATGCTTGGTGAAGAGTCGACACAGCCAGCACTGAATGCCAAGGAACGATATGATGCAATAAGATTTTAATGAACTTTATATTTTTTCCTTCATCTATATCTCAATACATTTATTCCTTGATCACTTTCGGCATGAAAAAAATCATGCAGCCCAATTCCCAATACAGCAGTTTCCTAAGTTATGATGTTCCACTTTCACAACATGGCATTTTGAAATCAATTAATGATTTAAAAACACAGACTCGCTCTTACGATACATGTACGGCTGAGTTATGAATATTACTTTCTTAATTCTTTACCAAATGCATTCATACTTTATGTTCATTTTATGCATATACAAAGCTCACATTAATTTTGGACAAGATTGCTTAAGAACTGAATATTTAATATTTATAATGTTTTTTCAGGACTGAATTAAAGTCATAAATCAGGGACCTACTATATATACTGCACAGTAATTCCACTCAATGAATTTGCTCAGTGTAAATTTGACCAGCAAACAAGGATATGTATAGGATCACAGCTCACTTAACAATAGCCTTAGCATACTTAATGACCTTTCACAAACTCTCATAATAACTTGCATATAATAAAAATGAATATCGTAAAAAATGTTTAGCATTTCTTGACATATTTAAAACATTTGAAATTGCCATATGTATCAAATGAAGTCCAAAAATGAATGCTTTTGATAGGCAAAAAAAAAAAAAAAAATTTTTTCAACTTGTCAGCTGTCTCCCACCAAGGCTGGGTGACCCCCCCCCCCAAAAAAAAAAAAAAACTATTCAACACTTTTACCATCATTCACACATCACACAATCGCTGTCTTTGCAGAGGCACTCAGATACAACAGTTTAAATATCACTCCAAACAGCCAGTATCCCAAACACATTCAATTTGTATGCCTTATACCTTCGATGAGTTTCGAGTGTCTTACTACTCTCAGAGCCCATGACCTTAGTACATAAGATAATGGCTGTACTTCCTTAAACAGTATATATCTCAAGTGTCACCATAATTAAAATTCACAAGAAAACAATATAAAGAAAGTTTTGAGTGTGGGAAACCTAATAAGAACACTGCAAAACTCAATGGCTGGTTTCTTATTTGGACATGCATGCCATGCTAAACAAAAATGAGCACCATATAGGTATGTAGTTCACATTTTTTATTGATTTGTATCCCCATAAAAAATACTCGCCACATACGCACCAAAAGATTGCACCCAAAACAGAAATTAATTTTGTCAAAAAACTAGGAAAATAAAATATACACAACACAATCATAAATCCTATTCAGTTAGCAAAGCCAGAATCACAAAAATCTGTTTCTTTAATTATTCTTTACTAAAGTATAGAGGCATATCCTACATGCACCAAATGGTCATATACAAAAAAAGAGAAATGCATTTAGTACCCCCCCCCCAAAAAAAAGAAGAGAATAAACCTAACTTTTCCATGCATGTCATAAGAGGCGACTAAAATGCCGGGAGCAAGGGGCTAGTAAGCCCTTCTCCTGTATATATTACTAAATGTAAAAGGAGAAACTTTCGTTTTTTCTTTTGGGCCACCCTGCCTCGGTGGGAAACGGCTGACGTGTTGAAAGAAAAAAATTATTATTATTATTATAATCAAATAGAAGCGCTAAACCACAGGGGTTATACAGCGCTGCAGGTTATTGCAGGATGCAGGGAGAATGGGTTGTAAGAGGGAGATGGATGATTAGTAGGGTATGGAGTGCAGCAGGATGGTGGATAGTGCAGGGATAGAGGGTAGCAAGAGATCAAGGTAGAAGGGACTGAGGGAGGTGCTAGAGGTATACTCTTCAGAGTTTGTGTAGTAAGTCGGTTTCTGTCAAAAAGTCAACGAGAGAGAGAAAGAAAGAAAACCTATCTTTTAATTGTATGTAAGAGTAGCTCCCCCCACCCCCATGCAACTATATGCTATGCTGCATCAGAAAGTACTGACACACCTGTCTTCAGGAAGGAAATCATCTCTGATGAAAAGAGTACTGTTAATTTACTTCAGTTTTTTTTAAGTATATTGAACACTATTGTTCTTGAACACATTTCTAATTGTGATATAGGTGTTTAAGGAAAAAGTTCAAAAAATACAAAAATTACTCAAGAAACCCTATGTCTAACAGTAGCCAAAACAAAATGAACATAGGCATGTATGTCTGCATGGACGTATTTATGTATGTACATCTTTCTTTCTTTCAACACGTCGGCCGTTTCCCACCGAAGCTGGGTGGCCCAAAAGGAAAAACAAAAGTTTCTCTTTTTACATTTAGTAATATATACAGGAGAAGGGGTTACTAGCCCCTTGCTCCCGGCATTTTAGTCGCCTCTTACGACATGCATGGCTTACGGAGGAAGAATTCTGTTCCACTTCCCCATGGAGATAAGAGGAAATAAGAACAAGAACTAGTAAGAAAATAGAAGAAAACCCAGAGGGGTGTGTGATATATATATATGCTTGTACATGAATGTGTAGTGTGACCTAAGTGTAAGTAGAAGTAAAAAGACATACCTGAAATCTTGCATGTTTATGAGACAGAAAAAAAGACACCACCAATCCTACCAACATGTAAAACAATTACAGGCTTTCGTTTTACACTCACTTGGCAGGACGGTATTACCTCCCTGGGCGGCTGCTGTCTACCAACCTACTACCTAGGTGTATGTACATACTATTTAATTTTATGAAGGTGGGAAGCATAGTGCCTGCACTTTATAGTAGTAGTTTGGGATATTTGCTGTTTAGACATCTAAAATGTCATATCTGCATGCCCCTGGCAAGAAAGTGATAGTTTGAATGATGGTGGTGTTTTTTTTTTCGGGTCTCCCTGACACAGTGGGGGATGGCCAGCACGTTAAAAAAAATTACTTACATGTATACATTTCCATCTGAGTTTTCTTTTACATATTTTCTTAATAATGTCTTGTTCTTATTTATCTCCTTTCATCTGCATGGGAAAGTGGAATAAGATCCTTCCTCCATAAGTCATGCATGTCGTAAAAGCTGACTAAGATGCCAGGAGTAAGGGGCTAGTAACCCCTTTCTATATACGTACTACATTACTAAAGTTAAAAAGAGAAACTTTCGTTTTTCTTTTTGGCCCACCCTGCCTTGATGAGATACGACCGGTTTGTCAAAAGAAGACGAATAAGAATTATATCGAGCTATTGAAGTGTGAGCAAGGTAACATTTTATGAAGGGATTCAGGAAAACCGGTCAGCTGGATTTAAGAGTCTGGAGGTAGGAAGTACAGTGCCTACACTCTGAAGCAGACATGGGAATATTTGCAATTTGGAGGAGCATCTGAACTGTAGTATTGGCACACCTCTGGCAAGTCAGTGATAGAGTGAATCATTGTGAAACTTTCTTTTACAGGTCACCCTACCTCGGTGAGAGACGGCCAGTGTGCTAAAAAAAAAAAAAAAAAAAATGTACGTATTTTTTGGGGGGATTTTCTCTTTTTGGGTCACCCTGCCTCAGTGGGATATGGCCAACTTGTTGGGAAAAAAAAAATGTAGGTATGTATATTTGTACTCGCCTATTTGTGATTGCAGGGGTCGATTCTCAGATCCTGGCCCCACCTCTTAACTTTCAATTTTCCTGGGCCCGCCTCTCAACTTGCCACTCTCCAGATTCATTTGTGGGCTCTATCGTACCTGTTCTTAAAAACAATGTATGGAGCCTGTTTCCACAACTATGCATGCATGTACATGTGCATATTTTTTTTTTTTGTCTATCTGTCCCTGTGACCCATGGAAAGAGTATACTTTTGTGTTCAACAATATTTGTCATTTTCAATTTTTCTCTCCAGAAGGTAGATGAAGAACAATTTCTCTTAATACATCCCATCAAACTAGTCTGCCTCCCTCATTTCAGCATCTCCATGACATTATCAATATTTGGGTAATTTACTTGACATCAGACATTAGACCACTCAATTAGTCTTGTCCATGCCACAAGCCTATAGTAACCAAACTGCTGAACAATATTTTTACTAAATATGCTCTCAGAGTAATCCAGCAGGCAAAATATACAAACTGTAGATTTATCACATTGCATAAGTTACAACTACTAACAAAGATATACATATTAACAAGTGCAGGTCCAATGTAAATGAAGAGTGATATATTAACAACTAGTGGTGACTGTATGACAAGTGACTAATGACTGACAACTGGTGCACACTGCTCAGTATACACACTAATTAAAGCTAAAAAATAAGAATAACAGTCAACAGAGGGATCTCAGTTCAGGGTTCAATTCATTCTCTGTTTAGCTAAATACATAAATGGCAAGTCATCAGAATAGACAATGCAGGTAAATAATTTATATTTTATTTGCATAATCTAATCCTCACACAAGGTACTTATATGCTTAAAATTTTAGAGATGTCAGGTGACTGAATGATTTTTATCTGACTTCAATTAAATTTGCAAAATATATTCATAGAATAAAGATAACCAGCACTCTTCCATACAGAAGCTTTTTCACTGACTACTTCACAGATAAAAAAAAGAATGTATTCAATGATGAATATTTGAACATAAATAATGTGCAGTACACTGTCATTCCTTTAAATTATGCTAAAAATATGACAATGTTATAATTATCTTTGAGCCAAGACAACTTAAGAGAGTAATCTCCAAAAGAAACTGCTAATATTGGTGACTAATATATTAAAGTATGAGGGATGATGAGTAAAACAAATGAAAGGTATGTTGTCTATCAGTTACACACTGGTTGCAACCAAGTTACCATTCAAAAAGCTTATAAAAGGTATCAATGAATTCATAACCCAAACAACACACTATATATAGATGCTTGTCATTAACTGCTATGTCATTAATATTTACTCTGTACACTCATGAAACACTAAAAAAAAAAAAAAAAAATTAATACATTTTGATTTCACAAAACTTTTCTACAAGCTCACTATGTGTTAACTTATATATCTGTATGGAGTTTGATGCTCTGTATACCACTGTGTTTCTCCTCTCATCACTGGCTCTGCACGGCCTACCCGACTTGAATCACTCAACCCTGTCAAGTTCAGTGACTGCTTTAATACAAAGTTTATACCATGACAATACTGTGAGCATAAACTACATCATTAAATCTAAACATACAACAAAAATAAAGTATAAAAATATTTTACAGAAAGATCAAGAGATTTTAATGCTGATCAGAAAAACACTACAAGTAAAATATGACTAAAAATAAAAAACATTAGGGGTTAAAGTAAAGTGGCAGATGGTAGCCTCAGAGAATCTAAGAACCCTTCCATTTGGATAGTGTAGAACAATTTTTCCCCACCCTATTGGTGTGAGTTGTATTTAAATCTTTTGTATTAGGTGAACAATGTGACCAAAGGGTACCTGTGTTTCCTGGATAATAATTATAAGCTACCTACAATGGGGCATTATGTACACTAGATAGGAGCCCTGTTGATTTAAATAAAGCAATATAATGTAATTTACATCGGATATTTATACATGGTAATAATTTTCTGCCTAGGCAGTTATAAAAACAAAAACATTCTAGCACTTATATCGTAAATTCTATCATTTAAATATGACTTATGGTATGAACCAAACTAGAGCTACCTAAAGGTAGAAAGGATTAACTGTCTTTTGCATATTAGAAAGATTTTCTTACACAAGTCAGTCATTAATAACAACTTCAACAGGGTAAACAAGCACAGAATCAAGTTAATGAGAGGGTGGCTTGAAGACACAGCTCTATGTGAAGAATTACTGCAGTAGCTCTCATTACTATGACAAGAGTTACATCAATCACTCACAGGAACGGATTGTACGATGATCCACTGGAAGGCATTTGAGGGGCAGCCTGCAATGTGTGAACATAATATACATAACATTAGTGAATGAAATATAACATTTATGTCTTGTTAATACAATATTAACACCTTACAGATATATTGCATATGGGCATGTGTATATGGTATCTGTACACTGCAATACTGCCATTATACCTGTACACATCTCAATACTATTGTACCTGTACATATCTCAATGCTGTCACTGAATCCATACACATCTCAATATTTTTTTTAACACAGGCCATCTACCACCGAGGTAGTGTGACCAGAAAAAGAAGAAACACTTCAGCCATCATTCACTCTATCAGTCTTGCCAGAGACGTGCAGATACTATAGTTTGGATGCCCCTCCAAACAGCAAATATCCCAAACCCCACCTTCAGAGTGTGGGCACTGTACTTAGAGAATGTTTGGAAACTTATTAAGTGTAAGATTTGTGGCATGGACACATTCTCTAACACCAAATTCTTGAGTACAAAATACTAGTTTAGGTGACATGCTGTTGGAGTGTGAGCAAGGTAACATTTATGAAGGGATTCAGGGGAAACACGTTAGTCAAACTTGAGTTCTGGATGTGGAAAACACAGTGCCTGCATTCTGAAGGAAGGGTGGGGATATTGCAGTTTAGAGGGGCATCTGAGCTGTAATGTTGGAATGCCTCTGACAAGACAGTTGTGGAGTAAGTGATGGTGAAAGTACTTTTTGGGTCACCGTACCTCAGTGGGAGACGTTCTGTGTTAAAAAATTAAAACAATAGGTTATGGCAAGCAGTCTTGTTTTCTGTGTGATCTATTTATGCTGGACTTGAGTTCTAGAAATGGGAAGTACAATGCCTGCACTTTAAAGGAGGGGTTTGGGATGTTGGCAGTTTGGAAGGACTTCTGAACTGTCGTATCTGAGCGCCTCTGCAACGACAGTGATTGTGTGTGAGTGAGGTGAAAGTGTTGAATGATGATGAAAGTATCATCTTTCTGGGGATTTTCTTTCTTTTTGGGTCACCCTGCCTCGGTGGGAGACAGCTGACTTGTTGGAAGAAGAAAAAAATTATGATGCCTACTGTAACTAATTACCCAATCTTCAACTTCATATTTTAAATCAGACTGCTTGTTTCAAAAAAATAAACTTTTTAACACCTAGGGACAAACTATTAACTGACCCCAGAATGAAAAACAAACCTCACCATAAATGGGTTTGCAGCTCCATTACTAGTCATCCATTGTAATTTAGTATTTGGTTGGTGCTGGTTAAAATTTGCCCATGCAACATTACTAGCCGTTGAAGTTCCATTGATTGCTGCACTGCTGCCAAACTGGTTGAAGTTGGGATCAGGAGCTGAAACAAATTTACAATGTGAAATATTTCTAATCACATCTGCAACATGTCATTTCTTATATACTTCTCTATAAAACATCTTTAATGATCAATATTTTTAGATACCAATATATTCTATTAAAAATATAGAATCAAGTAGATCAAACAAAAAAATTATGCAGAGAGACTCAAATGCATAGAGTGAATGTCAAAAACCAGTGCTGACATGTAGATAGCATAATGGTTTGCCTATATCTCCACCTGGTATTGCAGAGTATGAGACACATGTAACAATGTATACAAGTTTCTGTTAAATAAATGAATATGGCATACACTGATTTAACAGATATCTATGCTACAGATCTACACCACAATATTATATTAAGGATGTGAATATTTTGGGTATTGCTGGAATTCCCTTTTTTACAACAAAGATGGGAAAGGTTGACGAAGAGGGTTTATAAATCTGGGGTGGAAAGTAGAAAGGGTACTGGTCATCCCAGGAATGCTTGGAGGGAGAACGTAAAAAGTGGCTTTGAATTCTAGGAGCCTGGACATGCAGCAGTATTGTGAGAGTATGTTAGATGGAAGCGAGTGGGATCAAGTGGTTTTTTATGAGTTGACATTCTGTTGGAGTGTGAGCAGGGTAACATTTATAAAGGGGGTTCAGGGAAACAAGTTAGCTGGACTTGAATCCTGGAGGTGTCAAGTACAATGCTTGCACTCTGAATGGGTGAAGGGAACATTGCAGTTTGGAGTGTCATCTGAACTGTGATGCCAGAGTGCTTCTGGCAAGACAGTAATTGAATGACTGATAGTGAAAATGTTTTCTTCTTTTGGGTCACCCTGCCTCGGTGGGAGATGGCCAATGTGCATTAAAAAAATAGTTCCACATGAATTGCACAAAGATGAGATACAATGAAAAGTGGGAAGGCAGTGCTAAAAGGCAGTGAACACACTTGCTACACATTTCTGCCTTTAAAAATAAGAATATAAGCATAAAGAAGCACTGTAAAAGGGTTATTGTCTTAAGCTAGACAAATATCTAAGCAAGAAAGAAGGAAAAGCCCAACACAAAATGAAAGGAAGGCTGACAAATATCCCTCCAAGATGTATCATATAAACATTCACATGTATGAGCCTATAACAAGATGAAAAATTGGTAAAAAGCACACACCTACACATCTAAACATATAAAAGCACAATACAAGCATCCATCTGAAAAAGACAGTTCTGATGTTTTGACCAACAGTAAAGATGGAAATTATCCAAGAATAATATTCAAAAAACATTCATTAAAGAATGTAAACATATAAAAGTAAAGTATTAAATTTCAGTGAAAAACAGAGTTTATGAGCTTTCATAAAGAAAGAACTGAACTGTAAGAACTGCATATACAAGTGGACCCTCGGTTTTCGTTGAAAATTCTTTCCAGAATGCTGTTCGAGTGCAGTTACCAAACGAATTTATTCCCATAAGGACAAATGTAAATTAGATTAGTCATTTCAGACCCCCAAAAATACACTTACAAAAGTACTTACGAAAATACACTTACATAATTGTTCGAGTTTGGAGGTGAATGAAAACTGAGGGTCCACTGTACCTAAATAAACTTATCACACACAAAATTTAAAAGTTAAATGCAGTAAATTTTAATTAATTCTTTCCATATGCAATAATTTATTTTATTAACAAGTGTATCCAATAACATAATATGGTACTGTACAAGAACCCTATAATTCTTGCATCTGCTTTTATTATAATAATCATGGGAAGCAATAAACCCATAAAATGCCTGAAGAATGGGAGATAATTTTGATCCAATGAAAGGGCAGCTCCAATGCCATGGATCAAGAGCCTTTCACCTGCACTAAGGCACCTCACTTGAAGGACTGTGCTTTTTCTGCATGAATACATATACAGCAGACACTTGCATTTCATGGAAAAACAATGCATTTTCAATAAATCGCAAATGAAATTTTGTAGTAAAGTTCACATTTCATGGGATAATGACTGCATGATTGTGCAGTAAATTTTGGAGAAGTAACTATACTCTTTTTTTCCACAAAATTCAGCTTGAGAGCAAAGTGAGATATTTCTCTTTCAAGCCTGGGATAAGCCCATTGTTTGAAAGGGAGGCCTAGCATTACTTCTTTTTGTAAACATCTAGCCACAATACCAGTTACTTTTTAGAAGTGTTCCACACCTTATTGTATTTATCAACTGATTTTTCATTTTTTCATCATTCCATCTCAGCTATGCATATTAATCATGGCACCCAAGATGAATATTAGTACCAAGAGAAACCACAAGTGTGAAATTATGCCTTTTTGAACAAAATCAAAGGCAACAGATACACTTAAAGTAGGGGTATGTGTAATGAAGATGTCTTGCACCTTTGGTATTTCAGAAGCAACAAGTCTTTCAATTAGATACAATAAGAAAATCAGAGCTACTGAAATGAGTATTCCAGATTGTGACTTGCTGAATGTGGACACCGACTAGAAAGCAAAGGTGCCAGATTAAGTAACCTTATGATAAAGGAGAAAACCCTATCATACTAAAATAAGTGTGTAAACAGGATGAAAAACCTT
Organism: Cherax destructor; assembly: GCA_009830355.1. Classification (NCBI taxonomy): domain Eukaryota; kingdom Metazoa; phylum Arthropoda; class Malacostraca; order Decapoda; family Parastacidae; genus Cherax; species Cherax destructor. Next base: position 430,932 of record WNWK01000349.1, read on the forward strand.
CAGAGGTATTCGTCTAGGTCTGGATGGTTTAACCATTTTAGTGCACGTGGCTGCATAATATAAAGTTTGGTGGGGAACGTGAGTCTACTGACCAAGCAGCTGCAAGAAATTTATTTGCTGAGTTAAAGGAAATAATTTCTGAGGATGGTTACAAACCTGAGAAAATGTTGAAGGCTGACTAGACAATTATTTTGGAAGATGCCATCCAGAACTTTATATCAACAAGCAAGAGAGAAAAGTGCACCTGGAATAAAGGCAGTGAACTATCATTCGAAGTTGCTTCTGTGCACTAATACATTAAGTGATTTCAAATGCAGGCTTATGCTATTTATTGGTCTCAAAAGTCCCCAGGCTGTTTAAGACAGCATGGATGAGTGAAGCCCTGTGTATTGAGTGCTTCAAGCATTATTTTATTCCTGCAATGAAGCTATAACTGACCAGAAAGAACTATTCATTCAAGGTCCTCCTCACTCTTGTTAATTCCTGTAGGCATCCACAAGTCTTGCAGTATGAGATGAAGGTTACATTTTTTACCACCAAATATGACATCTCTGATACAACCATTTGGTTAAGACATTTAAGTGCCACTACACAAGCATGGTCATATACAAACTCTTCACAGCAGCAGATGAGAATGTAGATATAAGATTTCCAGAGTTCTGGAGTCAATTTAACATTGCAGATGCCATAACCAATATAAAATTGTCATGGGATAAAGAACTCCAATCAACAATATATGCAGGCTGGAAAAGATTATGGCTTGGTGAGGTGAATAGTAATTCAAAATTTTTTTCTTCAGTAGTCATGTCCAGGAGATTGTGAATCTGGCAGTGAGCACTAGGTGGGAGCTTCGAAGATATGCAGGTGCAAGATGTAAATTAACTGTTAGATGATGATGATTATGATGAACTGCAGAACAAATATTGGAGGTGGTCAGTCCCCAGTTAGTAGAGAGGCATATAACAGACAAGGACAAGGTTGAAGAACCTAACCCAAAACAGTTGACACCCCAAGAAATATGCAAGATACTGCATGCTACTGGTAAAGTTGCAGACTTTTTTTTTAACTGAAAAAGGACTCTGACACATCTAGCAGCATTACTGTGAAGCAGGTTATAGACCAAGCAATATCATCTCATTGTCAACTGTATATGTATAGTACTTGACTCACGAAATCGTAATGACACGATTGCAAACAAACCATACCACGGTGGGGTTCGAACCCGCGGTCAGAGAGTCTCAAAACCCCACACGTGGTAGTTAATGTATAGTACTGCTGGGTAAAACAGAACAGATATGCATTACAGAATATCCAAGCACTCTGCCAACTGCAGCAACAGAACCACAGTGATCCACCTTGGACCAGTAGAGCCACAGCAACCCTCTCCAAACATTTCAATATCACTATTACCAGTAACCAGGATTAATGGTAAGAAAAAATTGTTTTACCTAACCTTGTTTTTTTTAGCTACATGTACAGTGGTACCCCGAGTTTCGACCATAATTCATTCCAGAAGGCTGTTCGAGTGCCGTTACCGAACGAATTTGTTCCCATAAGGAATAATGTAAATTAGATTAGTCCGTTTCAGACCCCCAAAAATACACTTACAAAAGCACTTACAATAATACTTACATAATTGTTCGAGTTGGGAGCTGCACGAAACTCAGGGTACCACTGTACTTTATTTTTTGGCCGTATAAACCTTGCTACATCCAATTTATAACAATTACAATGTAAAATATGCAAAACTATATTATTTTTAATGAATTTAGAAAATTTAATTCTTTTCTTTTTTGGGAAGTGTTAAGAATGGAACTATTTTTCCCATATTGTAATTTCAAGCATGGTACAAAATTTTAGGAATGTAACTTGCCTCGTGAAATGTGAGTCTACTATAATTAAACTTGTTTCAGTAACTACTTTTGAGTAATATCATATAAACAAGGATCAGCTATAGCTCTGCAGGTACAATGAAAACGAAAAACCAATGCTGCAACCTCCACGTACCACATTAATATGATAAAATATTTTATACTTACCCCACATCCTGTATAAGGCTGGAAAAGTGTAATAAAAGCATTTAAATATGTTGAAAAAAATTGTCAGTTGATTAAGTTTTATTTTTTCACAAAGTGGCATTTGTTATACAGTATATATGAAATGAAAGTGCAGGCAGTCCCCCACTTAACAATAGTTCGATTAACATAGAAGTGTTTAATGACAAAAGAATATACGTATTAGGGAGCAAATTTACATAACTGCAAATGCCTTTTTGTCATTTATAGAGGTAATGGTATACTGCATGGAGAATATGGTACAGGAAGTCCCCAAGTTAAAAATGCCAGGTTACACACATTTGTCATTACAAACAAGGCACTTCAGAACCAATTATAATTTTACAACCAGAGTTGCAGTAACAACACAAGTGAAACTCAACCATTCTTTGTACTACAGTATTGTTTTTTATACAACTGTTTTTGTAAGTAGATGATCTCATGTACTTCTAAGTAACATATCTGTTTCTGAAAGACATTAGGAAGTATTCACCAATGCACATGATTTTTCAATTTCTCAACTCACTTGTTCCAAAGGGATTATGTTGGACAACAGAGCCAAAACCCTGTTGAGTGTGTGTTGCAGTTCCTACTGAACTTCCTCCGTTCATCCAGGGAGTTCCATTATTACATCCTGTTGAAATAAAGTAATAGTAATAGCAACAGCACTATCATTACCGTTTATGTCATTCCCCGTAGGATGGAAGGACACACGGAGCGGTCTTTTAAATTTCTAATAAATAAATGCACTGAATGTATCTGTTCACACTATGCAACTTAAAAGAATGGGTATCAGTTAATAATTCTGGAAATCATTGCAACAACTCTGTCTCACACCAGGTCTAATATAAAAAAAGGATTTATAACAGGAATAAGAATTATGTATAGTACAATGGACCCCTGAGTTTCGTGAGCCTTGCGTTTAGTGAAATTTGACTTTATGTGGAGTAAAATAAAGGTTGGATGTGAAAAGTGGGTTATAGTAAGTGTTTATGCACCTGGAGAAGAGAGAAGTGTAGAGGAGAGAGAGAGATTTTGGGAAATGTTGAGTGAGTGTGTGGGGAGTTTTCAACCAAGTGAGAGAGTAATTGTGGTTGGGGATCTTAATGCTAAAGTGGGTAAAAATGTTGTGGATGGAGTAGTAGGTAAATTTGGGGTGCCAGGGGTAAATGTAAATGGGGAGCCATTAATTGAGCTATGTGTAGAAAGAGGTTTGGTAATAAGTAATACATATTTTATGAAAAAGAGGATAAATAAATATACAAGGTATGATATAGCACGTAAGGAAAGTAGTTTGTTGGATTATGTATTGGTGGATAAAAGGTTGATGAGTAGGCTTCAGGATGTACATGTTTATAGAGGGGCAACGGATATATCAGATCATTATTTGGTTGTAGCTACAGTTAGAGTAAAAGGTAGATGGGACAAAAAGAAAATGGCAACAGCAAGTAAGAGAGAGGTAAAAGTGTATAAACTAAGGGAGGAGGAAGTTAGGGTGAGATATAAGCAACTATTGGCAGAAAGGTGGGCTAGTGCAAGTAGGAGTAGTGGGGGGGTTGAAGAAAGTTGGGATAGTTTTAAAAATGCAGTATTAGAATGTGGGGCAGATGTTTGTGGTTATAGGAGGGTGGGTGCAGGAGGAAAGAGGAGTGAGTGGTGGAATGAAGAAGTAAAGGGTGTGATAAAAGAGAAAAAGGTAGCTTATGAGAGGTTTTTACAAAACAGAAGTGTTAGTAGAAGAGCAGAGTATATGGAGAGTAAAAGAAAGGTGAAGAGAGTGGTGAGAGAGTGCAAAAGAAGAGCGGATGAAAGAACGGGAGAGGCTCTGTCAAGAAATTTTGCTGAAAACAAGAAAAATTTTTGGAGTGAGATAAACAAGGTAAGAAAGCCTAGGGAACGAATGGATTTGTCAGTTAAAAACAGAGTAGGGGAGTTAGTAGATGGGAGCTGGAGGTATTGGGTAGATGGCGGGAATATTTTGAGGAACTTTTAAATGTTGATGAAAAGAGGGAGGCGATAATTTCATGTACTGGCCAGGGAGGTACAACATCGTTTAGGAGTGAAGAAGAGCAGGATGAGTGTGGGGGAGGTGCGTGAGGCATTACGTAGAATGAAAGGGGTAAAGCAGCAGGAATTGACGGAATCATGACAGAAATGTTAAAAGCAGGGGGGGATATAGTGCTGGAGTGGTTGGTATTTTTGTTTAATAAATGTATGAAAGAAGGGAAGGTACCTAGGGATTGGCAGCGAGCATGTATAGTTCCTTTATATAAAGGGAAGGGGGATAAAAGAGAGTGTAAAAATTATAGGGGAATAAGTTTACTGAGTATACCAGGTAAAGTGTATGGCAGGGTTATTATTGAAAGAATTAGAGGTAAGACAGAGAGTAGGATTGCAGATGAGCAAGGAGGCTTTAGAATGGGTAGGGGATGTGTAGATCAAGTGTTTACAGTGAAGCATATATGTGAACAGTATTTAGATAAAGGTAGAGAAGTTTTTATTGCATTTATGGATATAGAAAAGGCATATGATAGAGTGGATAGGGGAGCAATGTGGCAAATGTTGCAAGTGTATGGAATAGGTAGTAAGTTACTGAAGGCTGTAAAGAGTTTTTATGAGGATAGTGAGGCTCAGGTTAGGGTGTGTAGGAGAGAGGGAGATTACTTCCCGGTAAAAGTAGGTCTTAGACAGGGATGTGTGATGTCACCATGGTTGTTTAATATATTTATAGATGGGGTTGTAAAAGAAGTAAATGCTAGGGTGTTGGGGAGAGGGTGGGATTAAATTTTGGAGAATTAAATGCAAAATGGGAGTTGACACAGTTACTTTTTGCTGATGATACTGTGCTTATGGGAGATTCTAAAGAAAAGTTGCAAAGGTTAGTGGACGAGTTTGGGAGAGTGTGTAAAGGTAGAAAGTTGAAAGTGAACATAGATAAGAGTAAGGTGATGAGGGTATCAAACGATTTAAATAAAGAAAAATTGGATATCACATTGGAGAGAGGGATTATGGAAGAAGTAAATGTTTTCAGATATTTGGGAGTTGATGTGTCAGCGGATGGATTTATGAAGGATGAGGTTAACCATAGAATTGATGAAGGAAAAAGGTGAGTGGTGCATTGAGGTATCTGTGGAGACAAAAACGTTATCCATGGAGGCAAAGAAGGGAATGTACGAAAGTATAGTGGTACCAACACTCTTATATGGGTGTGAAGCATGGGTTGCAAATGCTGCAGCGAGGAGGAGGCTGGAGGCAGTGGAGATGTCCTGTCTAAGGGCAATGTGTGGTGTAAATATTATGCAGAAAATTCGAATGTGGAAATTAGGAAAAGGTGTGGAGTTACTAAAAGTATTTGTCAGAGGGCTGAAGAGGGGTTGTTGAGGTGGTTTGGTCATTTAGAGAGAATGGATCAAAGTAGAATGACTTGGAGAGCGTATAAATCTGTAGGGAAGGAAGGCGGGTAGGGTCGTCCTAGAAAAGGTTGAGGGAAGGGGTAAAGGAGGTTTTGTGGGCGAGGGGCTTGGACTTCCAGCAAGCATGTGTGAGCGTGTTAGATAGGAGTGAATGGAGACGAATGGTTTTTGGGACATGACGATCTGTTGGAGTGTGAGCAGGGTAACATTTTGTGAAGGGATTCAGGGAAACCAGTTAATTGATTTAGTTGGACTTGAGTCCTGGAAATGGGAAGTACAATGCCTGCACTTTAAAGGAGGGGTCTGAGATAGTGACAGCTGGGAGGGACTTTTCTCAGCTGTCGTATCTGAGCTCCTCTGCAAAGACAGTGATTATGTATGAGTGTGGTGAAAGTGTTGAATGATGATGAAAGTTTTTTCTTTTTGGGGATTTTCTTTCTTTTTGGGTCACCCTGCCTCGGTGGGAGACGGCCGACTTGTTGAGAGAAAAAAAAAAAAAAAAAAAAAAAATATCTTCGCGTTTCATGATTTGCCTCGCGATTCGGCAGTGGTACGGAACGCGTCTGGAGTGGCCTCCACCGTCCACACGCACACAAAAGTGCCCCACATACCATTCAGAGGCAGTCTGGCATTGTTTATCAGCGAGTGACCATCTCCCCACGCGTTCATAAGATACATTTCGTAATATTCCATTTGTTTTTGTGCTTGCAACTACTAAATAAGCCACCAAGGGCCCAAAAAAAGCATCTAGTGCCTGCCCTTTGGTATAGAATGTGAGAAACACGATAGAATTCAAGAAAGAAATCATTACAAAATATGATAGTGGTGTGCGTGTGGCCGACCTTGCCAGGATGTACGGCAAACCCCATTCAACCATCACTTCCATTGTGGCGAAGAAAAAGGAAATCAAGGAAGCTGTTGTTGCAAAAGGGGTAGATATGGTCACAAAAAAAAAGAGATAATTTGTGAAAAGGAAAAGCAGTTGCATGACGATCTTATAAAGAAAATGCCTGGAATGAGTGCTGATGTTAATGAATTCAAGGCCAGCAAAGGCTGGTTTGAGAGATTTAAGAAGCATAGTGGCATACACAGTGGGTTAAGGCATGGTGAGGCTGCAAGTTCTGACAAATGTGCAGCTGAAAAATTCGTTCAGGAATTTAAAGACTATGTAGAGGCTGAAGGATTTCTTCCCCAACAAGTGTACAACTGTGACGAAACAGGCCTCTTTTGGAAGAAAATGCCAGGAGGAAAAGGCACTGCCAGGACACAAGCCTATGAAAGACAGGCTTACTCTTTTGTTCTGTGTTAACGCTAATGGGGATTTCAAAGTGAAGCCTTTACTGGTGTATCACTCTGAAAATCCCAGTGTGTTCAAGAAAAACAGTGTCGCCAAGGCTAATTTGTGTGTGCTGTGGAAGGCTAACAGTAAGGCATGGGTCACGAGGGAAATTTTCTTTCATTGGTTTAATGAAGTATTTGGCCAGTGTGAAGAAATACCTCCTGGAAAAGAAATTGCCACTCAAGTGCCTCCTGGTAATGGACAATGCTCCTGCTCATCCTCCAGACTTGGATGACCAAATGGTGGAGGAGTTTAGTAGTTTCATCAAAGTGAAATTCTTGCCCCCTAATACCACTCCTCTCATCCAGCCCATGGGCCAGCAGATCATTTCAAACTTCAAAAAACCCTACACCATTTTCAAAGGTGCTTTGAGATAACCTCAGACACTCAATTGACCCTAAGAGAGTTCTGGAAAGATCACTTCAGTATCCTCCATTGCATAAACCTTATAGGTAAGGCTTGGGAGGGAGTGACTTCCAGGACTTTGAACTCTGCTTGGAGAAAATTGTGGTCAGATTGTGTCCTCGACAAAGATTTTGAAGGGTTTGAAGCTGACCCTGTTGACCCTATGCCAGTTGTGCAATCAATTATGGCACTGGGGAATTCCATGGGGTTGGATGTGAGTGGCGAGGATGTGGAAGAGTTGGCGAAGGACCACAGTGAAGAGCTAACAACTGAAGAGCTGCAAGACCTTCAACTACAACAGCAACAGACCACTGATGAGGAAATTTCTTCACAGGAGGAGGAAGAGAGATGGAAGGTGCCTTCTTCAAAGATTAAGGACATTTGTTCAAAGTGGAGTGAGGTGCAAACGTTTGTGGAGGAACATCACCCTAACAAAGCTATTGTAGGCCGTGTCTGCGACATGTTGATAAGTTCCAGCTGCTGAGGTAGTGCACAAGGATCATTGGTGGGGCTGAGGTAGTGCACAAGGATCGTTGTGGGACAATGCCTTGTCCCATTTTAGGCAAATTTTAAAGAGACGCCAAACACAGAGCACTCTGGAACAATTTTTTGAGTGACAGGGGTCCTGTGACTCTCAAGCTGGTCCTAGTGGCATTAAAAAACAAAGAAGGGAAGTAACCCCAGAAAAGGACTTGTTACCTGAAGTCTTTATGGAAGGGGATTCCTGTTCCAAACACTAGGAAATTCTCCATCCTCTCCCCTCCTCTTGTCTTCCATACACCAACAACAGTCTTCTATAAAGGTAAGTGTCATGTTATTATTGTTTTATACTTGATGTCTCATTGTTTTCTGTATGTAAATCTATTTTTTTTTTTTTTTCAACAAGTCGGCCGTCTCCCACCGAGGCAGGGTGACCCAAAAAGAAAGAAAATCCCCAAAAAGAAAAAACTTTCATCATCATTCAACACTTTCACCACACTCATACATAATCACTGTCTTTGCAGAGGAGCTCAGATACTACAGCTGAGAAAAGTCCCTCCCAGCTGTCACTATCTCAGACCCCTCCTTTAAAGTGCAGGCATTGTACTTCCCATTTCCAGGACTCAAGTCCAACTAAATCAATTAACTGGTTTCCCTGAATCCCTTCACACAATGTTACCCTGCTCACACTCCAACAGATCGTCATGTCCCAAAACCATTCGTCTCCATTCACTCCTATCTAACACGCTCACACATGCTTGCTGGAAGTCCAAGCCCTCGCCCACAAAACCTCCTTTACCCCTTCCCTCCAACCTTTTCTAGGACGACCCCTACCCCGCCTTCCTTCCCCTACAGATTTATACGCTCTCCAAGTCATTCTACTTTGATCCATTCTCTCTAAATGACCAAACCACCTCAACAACCCCTCTTCAGCCCTCTGACAAATACTTTTAGTAACTCCACACCTTCTCCTAATTTCCACATTCAGAATTTTCTGCATAATATTTACACCACACATTGCCCTTAGACAGGACATCTCCACTGCCTCCAGCCTCCTCCTCGCTGCAGCATTTGCAACCCATGCTTCACACCCATATAAGAGTGTTGGTACCACTATACTTTCGTACATTCCCTTCTTTGCCTCCATGGATAACGTTTTTTGTCTCCACAGATACCTCAATGCACCACTCACCTTTTTTCCTTCATCAATTCTATGGTTAACTTATATGTAAGCTAAAAAAATTTTTTTTTGTTAATAGTACTTTTGGGTGTCTGGAACAGATTAATTGGGTTTACATTATTTCTTATGGGGAAAATGGTTTCGCCATTCGTGAATTTCGCCCTTCAGTATGTCTCACTGTTGATGTATGTCTCACTGTTGATGTATGTCTCACTGTTGATGTATGTCTCACTGTTGATGTATGTCTCACTGTTGATATATGTCTCACTGATGATATATGTCTCACTGATGATGTATGTCTCACTGATGATGTATATCTCACTGTTGATGTATATCTCACTGTTGATGTATGTCTCACTGTTGATATATGTCTCACAGACTCTCTGGAACGGATTAATCATGAAACTCGAGGGTCCACTGTATTATGAAACAGAGAAGAAAGGCAAGAACATACTGAATGTAAAGTGGAAGTTCATATGATTTACCTGCTGTCTCGTGTGTGTTGTATATGAATATGTATGTACCAGCAATTCAGAAAATGCAAAAATATTTATCCCTTTCGGGGTCGGTGCTGTACTAGTACGTTTTACGCGCAGGGGTTGGTGCCGTACTAGTACACGTAAATTCTAGCGGCCTCAAATTAAGCGGGAAACAGCTGGTAGGCTTAGGGGTGAGAGAATGGGTCTGCGTGGTAAGTGTGCACAGTAGGAAAAATATCGGGCACCCAGTGGTGCATTGTGGGAACACCATTTCAGTACACTTTGTCCACCATGCCTCGCATCAAGAAACACCTTACTCCTCGGCGAATTGGGACACACTTGTTTCCCAGTGACAGTTCTAACAGTGATGGGGGTGTCAGTGAAGGTGACTTTCAAGGTTTTGAGGCGGTTGTGACCGAAAGTAATGACCATAATACCGGTAATAGTGAGGATAAGATACATAATAAGATAAGATTTCTTCGGAAAACCCAGACGACCCACAACCTTCCACCTCTGGTGCTGTGGCGTCTTGTTCACATTCAGTTGTACCAGAATGAAGGAGGAAACTCTTATTTACTCATATCCAGGACTCAGATGTGAGCAATGGTGATGATATAGTGAATATGAACTCCAAGCTCTTCAAAATAGTTCCAGTAGCGAGAGTGAAGGGGAATATTCACCATTGAAGCGTCAGTATATACGACGGTATATGTTCTCACTTTTATGTATGTCTTCCCCTGTTGATTGTCTCACTGTTTATTTTTTAATTTTTCTCCTGATGATTATTTTCACTGATGATGTATTCTCACTGTTTATGTATATCTCACTGTTGATGTATTCTCACTGTTGATTTTTCTCACTGTTGATATATGTCTCACAGACTCTCTGGAACGGATTAATCCGGAAAATCGAGGGGGCCACTGTTTATAAACAGAGGGAAAAAAGGCAAAAACATACTGAATGTAAAGTGGAAGTTCATTAAATTTTCCTGCTGTCTCGTGTGTTTGTATATGAATATGTATGTACCAGCAATTCAGAAAATGCAAAAAAATTTATCCCTTTTGGGGGCGGTTTCTGTCTTAAAAACGTTTCGGCAGGGGTTGGTGCCGTACTAGTACCGTAAATTCTAGCGGCCTCAAATTAAGCGGGAAAAAACTGGTAGGCTTAGGGGTGAGAGAATGGGTCTGCGTGGTAAGTGTGCACAG
>WNWK01000349.1:441586-541390 GCA_009830355.1 Cherax destructor
AAAGAGGATATTGCCATAAGCGGTTCAATTTCTGTCAACTTGAAGCCTCCATATCTCCGTAAGTATTGATCGCAAAAAATTTTTGTTTAGCCTATTAGGTTTCCGAGAAGGCCTGTCGACCCCCAAAGGGTTAATGGGCTTCCCTTTCACATTCATTTGGTAGAAGGTAGAAAATAGGAATGAAAAAAAGTCAATTTAAGATTATGGTAATACAACAAGTTTAACAAAAAATTTGACCTAAATTGTACATCTTCCTCATCAATCCATAAATACACTGGATTGGGCTGGGTTTTGAAATGAGCTTAGTAGGACAACAGAGGAATCAACATTTTTATATATTAATATTAAACACATTTAATACATCCACATTGAACGACTAATGTAACTTACAGTATAAGACATTTTAAGGGAATAGAGTAAGAACTAATTATATTTATTAAATACATACATGTAGGGTTGTTTTTTGTCACACTCAATCCTGTAAATTAAATTGTATATAAAAATATACCTTTCAGATACTTAAGACATTATTTTTATTTAAACTTTACCTGAAAAAGGATTAGCACCAGCAAAATTATTAGCCCAGGCATTGCCAGCCTTTGGAGGAGTGCCAAACACCCCCATGCCTCCAGAGCCACCTCCATTAACAGCACTGAAGACACTGTTGGTGGTACCAGGTGAGCCAAAGACTGTTCCATTCAGTGCTGAAGTTGAGGAACCAAACACCGAAGAACTCTGATGACTTCCATTAGGTATGGGCCAACTACTTCCACCATCTGTGGGTAATCTTGTTTTAGAATTCTGTTTCTGATTTAATCTTCCAAAATGAAAAATAAAACTATGGACAGACATGAATAAAAATCTGTATTGACTAGACAACTTCACTAACAAGCACAAGTATCTATTCATTGAAATTTTAACATTACTTTTCATAGCACAAAATAATTGCTTAAAATTAACAAAGAGTGATGTGACTTAACTCTGATGTGTTGGATGCAAAGCAAAGTATAAATGCAGGCCATAACTGCTTAGGTTCCATTACTGCATCAGTAATCAAACAAAAGGTACAATCATGGTTGAGGTCAGCTGTCTTCATTGGATGGTTATAGTAGTGTATATAAGCCCATGTATTTGTTGGCATTCTATATACTGTACACTGAATCTAAACTATCTTATTTCTTTTGATCAGTTGTAGATCTTAATTAATGCAATAGTTTGCTAAAAATTAAATTTCATTAAACAAGTACTGTATGATAAAAATAGCATTCAGCATTAATTTTTTTTTCAACAAGTCGGCCGTCTCAGACCGAGGCAATTATTTATTTTTCATATTTAACCATAATATAATGCTCTTAGCAGATTTACATTAATAATTAATTAATGATTTATTATTAGAAATGCGTTAAGCCTATGAATAAAGACAGTAGAGAGACTCCAAAATTTATTATGATGTTCCACAACCTGCACCTCTCTCACTTTCTCCTCATCCAGCTATACCTTAAATATGGAATCTGTGCCTGGGGATCCACTTCAACTACACACCTCAAACCGATTACAGCTTGACAAAAGGCAGCTCTCAGAACAATCTCAAACTAAAGGAATATTTTTTTTTAACAAGTCGGCCATCTCCCACTGAGGCAGGGTGACCCAAAAAGAAAGAAAAAACTTTCATCATCATTCAACACTTTCACCATCACTTATACATAATCACTGTCCTTGCAGGCATTGTACTTCCCACCTCCAGGACTCAAGTCTGGCTAACCAGATTCCCTGAATCCATTCACAAAATATTACCCTGCTCACACTCCAACAGCTCGTCAGGTCCCAAAAACCATTCGTCTCCATTCACTCCTATCTAACACGCTCACAAATGCTTGCCATATGTCCACATGGAGTTTACCTGGAGAGGGTTTCGGGGATCAACGCCCCTGCGGCTCAGTCTGAGACAAGGCCTCATGGTGGATCAGGGTCTGGTCAACCAGGCTGTTACTGCTGGCCACATGCAAACTGACGTATGAACCACAGCCCAGTTGGTCAGTTACTGACTTTAGGTGCCTGTCCAGCACCTTCTTGAAGACAGCCAGGGGTCTTTGGTAATACCCCCTATGTATGCTGGGAAGCAGTTGAGCAGTCTTGGGTCCCAGACACTTATTGTGTTGTCTCTCAGTGTACTCGTGGCACCCCTACTTTTCATTGGGGAAATGTTGCATCTCCTGCCAAGTCTTTTGCTTTCATAGGGAGTGATTTTTGTGTGCAAGTTTGGTACTAATTCCTCTAAGATTTTCCAAGTGTATATTATCATGTATCTCTCGCCTGCACTCCAGGGAATACAGATAAAGGGCCTTCAACAATTCCCAGTAATTTAGGTGCCTTATCGTACTTATGTGTGCCGTGACAGTTCTTTGTACACTCTCCAGGTCAGCAATTTTGCCTGCCTTGAAGGGGGCAGCTAGTGTACAGCAGTATTCCAGCCTAGAGAGAACAAGCGATTTGAAGAGAATCATCATGGGCTTGGCGTCCCTAGTTTTGAAGGTTCGCATTATCCATCCTATCATTTTCCTAGCAGATGCAGTAGATATATTGTTGTGGTGTTTGAAGGAGAGATCCTCTGACATTATCACTCCCAGGTCCTTCACATTACTTTTTTGCTCTATTGTATGGTTAGAATTTGTTGTATACCCTGATACAGTTTTAATTTCCTCAAGTTTTCCATATCTGAGTAGTTGAAATTTCTCTTCATTGAACTTCATATTGTTTTGAGTAGCCCATTTGAAGATTTGGTTTATGTCCACTTGGAGTCTTGCGATGTCTTCAATGGAGGTCTCTGTATGGCGATCCGGGTGTCATCCACAAAGGAAGACACGGAGCTATGGCTTACATCTCTGTCTATGTCAGATATGAGGATAAGGAATAGGATGGGAGAGAGTACTGTGCCTTGTGGAACAGAGCTTTTTACCATAGCTGCCTCTGACTTTACTCTGTTTACTATTACTCTTTGTGTTCTATTTGTCAGGAAGTTATAGATCCATCTACCAACTTTTCCTGTTAAGCCTTTATCACGCATTTTGTGCACTATTACACCATGGTCACACTTGTCGAAAGCTTTTGCAAAAGCCTGAGAACATATTTGGTTGAATTTAACTCAGCTTTTCTTATTGTCAAGTACTATGCTATACTTTTAATCTACTGTCATGTAGGGTTTAAATATGTTTGTTATAATCCTTAAAACCAATGTTATTCTGTGTACATCCTTAATGTGTTTGTATACATATGCAATGTTTTTTTATGTTCTGTTATGTTCTACTAGTGGGAGCAAGGGGCTAGTAACCCCTTCTCCTGTATATATTACTAAATGTAAAAGGAGAAACTTTCGTTTTTGATTTTGGGCCACCCCGCTTCAGTGGGAGGCGGCCGACGTGTTGAAAGAAAGAAGAAGAAAGATGTTCTACTAGTCTTAGGATAGGTTTAAGCTTGCCTGAAATGTTCTGCAAAACCAGGAGCTCTCCATGTGAATTACTAATTGTCATCCAATTTTGTAAAACTAAGTAACATATGGAAATCAATTCATTTATTATTGCTAATGTGGACAGCTTGTTGTCCTGAATCATCTCCAGCTAATATCCTGACTAATAACATAATAATATTTTGGAAAAATGCTTCAGGAAACAGTATATGTAAGGGATTGAGAACCGAGTAGAAAATAGCTACTGTTAAATATAAAAAAATAAAAGGAAAGCCCTGAAACAAGATTTGTAATACTATGTTTATTTCAGAGTCCAAAAAAGAAATCACTCCTTAACATGCCATTATCAGGTACAAATGTTTTTTGTAGTACTGTATGGAGCCCTGGCAAAAGGACTACAAATTGTATGGAAAGTAAAAACAAAGCCAGAGGTAAATTTCTGATACACCGTATGCCAAATCTGACTGGATAAAATGACATTTAGCTGGTAATGTAACATGTCTGTCACTTGATTTCAGACCATTCAAGCATAGAGTCAACTGAAGAATTATAGTTGATTTTAGTTCCTCAATTTGGTAGTCAAATCTTGTCTGAACCATGGGCTATATAGTGAAACATGCATTAGCGAACTACCTGAGTAGATACTTATATCAAGTGTGGTCGTACTCTTAACATTACTAGATAATGCTTTACTGTGCCTCAGTTAAAAAAATTCAAAGAACAGATTTTGTAAAAAGCCAACATTTTTTATAGGATTCTCCTCACAAACTTTGTATAAGCTGATGTTTTTGTGATTATCCAGGTTACTAGGAATGTCACTGCAAAATTTCTCTAGATTAAGCAAACTACAAATAATTAACTAATTCTAGTAATCCTCTGAATAGTCATGCATTTAAGACAAAAATCAGTAGATTCTTACTTGACATTGTTTCCGATTCTTTCTGCGTCTTGAACTCTTCATCCAAATCCTTCAAGGCTGCATAACGATCTTGCATAGGTGTATTTGAACAGGACTGAGTGTTGTGAACAGTTGAGGAAGGAGGATTGGAAGAGGAGCCAGGAACCATTGGGGTAAGGGGATTATTGGAGAATGGGAGTTGTGGGCCCAAGGAGGTTGATTTGTTGCTAGTTGTGGTGCCTGCAAGAATGTAATTAGCAGAAGTCATGCTAATGTCAGTATCACAGTGGAAAGGTTGTTGCTGCCAGCCTAAATTTTCATGCAAGAACATATCACTACTGCTAAAACCCCCCAAACTTCCAACACGTCCAACTGCACTGCTGGCCATGGGTGGGTTCTGCCGAGCATTAGTGGCAGGCTGCAAAAACGATACAAATGGGTTAGTAAATGATGCACGAGGTGGACACGCACTAGGAAAACTGCTACTAAGGCTGCTGCTAGTGGTAATCTTGTTGATGATTGGTATGGGCTTGGAGGCTTCTCCCCTCTTCTTGGTAAAGAGGGGAGCATTATCAAATATAGCATTTTCATCATTAGTTAAAGATAGAGAAGCACCTTCACTTAAAAATGGGTTAGTTTTTACAATATTATCAACTTCTGGAGCAGGCATATTACTTACCATTCTTGATTTTGGAGACTCGCATTCCCTATCTAATGATTTCTCCTCACTTTTTTTCTTTTCCAAGTCTGAGGATATTTGTCTGCTTCCTGAAGCAAGATTTTGGTAAGAAGTTCCCCTTAACTTATTAGTTGAAGACAGAAAAGCAGCAAAACATTTTGAGCTAATCTCATTTGACTTTGCATTCAGATGAAAGTAATTGCGAGTGCTCTCTGGCACGTCATTGTAATCAACAAGAGCTCTAACAGTGTCAGAATGTGGCAAATCCATATTCAGAGCCGAGTATGCAAAATCACCGGGACCTTTGGAGCCTGAAGGCAGTTTCTTCCTTGACTGAAATGGGCTACCATGTAAGTGAGTACTTTTTGCCTGCACCTGTGATACTCGTACATTCTTTGTGGCTGTAGGAGAGGAGTTTGCTCGACTTGGTCTTTGTTCTAAGGAAGCATGCAAACTCTGCTCTCTACTCATGACAGAAGAGTTAGAAAAGGACAGAGACTGTTTTTCTATGGAAGATGAAACTTTATCTTCCTCCTTTGGACATGCATTTAAGTTTGGATAAGTTGGGTAAACATATTGGGCACTCACACCCGAGGCAAATATCAAACTGGGATAGCTTTTCTGCTTGTTAGTTGGTCTATTGGAGGCATCACAAGAAATGGTGGCAGAACGGAAGGCTTCTGACATTGGGATAAGAGGAGTGCCAGGATTTACATCTTCCTCAAAAGCCTCCCAATTATTAAAGCGAGAGGGGCTCAGACGAGGTGAGGGAGTTTGGGCAGGACAAGGAGGAGGATTAAGAGAGAGTGCGCAAGGTTGATCCGTAAGTGTTTCACACGTTGATTCGGTTTCACTCTGTGAAAGCTGCTCTTCTGGAGAAAGAGAAACCATCTACTGATGATGCTGGGAAATGATGGACACAATGAAAAGTGCAATTTATGGCAGAGGGAAAAAATGGCTAATATAGAAATTTGGTTTAAGAGTAGCATCATTCAGATTTGAAACCTGTGGGATAAGAGGGTGATAATGGTAACACATACTTCATTATTGTTTATATGGTAGTATATAAAGGATTTTTTTTTTTTAGTAATGAATGTTTAGTAATTATTATTATAATCAAAAGAAGCGCTAAACCATATGTTTAGTAATGACTTGTTGAAAAAAAAAAAAATATATATATATATATATTCTAAGAAATATATATAATAACAATATGTAGTGATTGGTTCCACAAAGGAAATAAACCAGAAAATTGTCTCACAAATCCAGTGTAAGATTACTATTATTATATTTAATGTATATGAAGTGGTAAACTGTGCAGGGCATTTAATGTAAATAGAGGTGGAGGTTCAATCTTTGGTCTGCTAACAGTGAGGTGAACTGTACTCTCTCAAAAAGGAATCCCTATCCAATGAATTTGAATGTTCAGACATACAAATCATTCCTTTACAGATGCCACTTGGTTCAAATCCCACAGAATCCCAATGAAAATTTAAACTTTATTGTATAAATTTATTAAGAGACAAAGATAGGCAGGCTGGCAGGCAGGTAATCAAACAGGAAGTTAGATGAGCATAAACACTATTAACCATATGCTGTTCTTAAGAACAATTCATGAGTATCATGACTACAGGCAGGCCCCACTTTACAGCACTTCGATTTACAGTGTTTCGCTAATACAGCGGGTTTTCAATCGTATATCCATTCTTCCTTTATAGTATTAGGATAGTATTAGGATATTCACTGAGGCAATGCTTCACTTGGGGGAAGTTTTTTCAATCCAAGCTGTAAAATAGCTACTGAACTTTTGGGTATTTCTGATAATAATGCACTCAATATTCTCTTCAAATTTTTTATACTGATGCTTTACATAAATTAATCATTCATAGGTTATAGAGATTTTTGGAAAACATTAAGTAAGAAGAATGGAAGGCAGTGGGCTGTGGGGTAAGGGACAGGGTTTGTATGTACTAGGATTAGTTTGCCCAAAAAGTCCCGTCATGATAGTGGCTTTCGTTGTAATTACACATTGTAACCTTTGCAAAGAAATAAAAATTTTAATCTTTAATCTTTTTAATCTCGTGGCTTGACAAGCAGATTGTGAAAGTCCATGGAGGTCACTACCCATATTTCACAAGTTAATTTTTTTTTTTTAAGATGAATGGAGCATAATATAAATGATTACTTCATTCTACAAAAGGAATGTTGCAATTCTTCAATAATGTTTATCTCAAATTGCCACATAAGAGTAAAGTTATGAGTTTACTTTACTGTATTTTAAATAACCTTTTTGCCTGCTGTACACAAATTTTGTTTGGGTATGCCTGTAATTCCAAAACTACTGTATTAGCATAAACAATTTTTAACTCAAAATATCTGTGATCGACACCAAAAGATTTCAGTCTTTATATTAAACTCACATTCTTCTGTAAACCATATCTTCACAAGTCAGTTACTGAAAAATAACCCCTATTCATCATACTAAATAATAATAATTGTTCCAAAATAGGTTACAATACAAGAATTAACAGACTAATTTTTACTGTTAATGAAAACAAATTAAAAGGATTAAGACAACTCAGTTCACTTTGAGGGTTTGATCTTTTCACCATTTTTTTCTTAATCACACTGGTCATTTCCCACTAAAGTAGGGTGAACCAAAAAAGGAAACACATTCCTCAACATTCAGTCAATAACTGTCCTGCCAGAATTGTGAAAACATCACAGGTTAAATGACTCTTTGAACTGCAATATCCCCACCCCTCCTTCAGAATGAAAGCACTGTATCTCCTGCTTCTACAACTTAGAGATATTAGAACTGTAGATGATTCTATTTTAGTAGCAAGGAATGTGAAAATATCAAACATTCATTTTGTTATAATAAACCAAAACTTCTTCTTTCAACAAACCGGCTGTATCCCACCGAAGCAGGGTGGCCCAAAAAGAAAAACAAAAATTTATCTTTTTAACTTTAGTAATGTATACAGGAGAAGGGGTTACTAGCCCTTTGCTCCCGGCATGTAAGTTGCCTCTTACAACACGCATGGCTTATGGAGGAAGAATTCTGTTCCACTTCCCCATGGAGATAAGAGGAAATAAACAAAACCAAAACATACATTTATTATATGCACATAATACCGAAAAATGCCGAAAAAAACTTACCAAGTGTGTTTGTAAAAATGTTTGCATTCTCAAAATTGGCAAATGAAGGCTGCGAAACTGATGTGGGTGCTTGGGAACTTGTAGGAGAGGCAAAGGGGTCATTGGAGTTGACCGAGGAAACAGGCTGGTTCCCCAAGTCTGCTAATAAATCTAATGAAGTCGAAGATTTTGGAGTGGAGTTTTTTGATCCAGTATTGGTGGCACTATTTAAGCTGCCACTTACTGACCCTGATGACTGAAAAAATGCAAGAAAAAAAAGAGAAAAAACTTATGATATAAAATTATAATACCATGTACAATATGACATTATATATCTTGCATTACATAAGGTGCTGCTTTAGTTACTGATAATTTTTTTTTTTCAACAAGTCGGCCATCTCCCACTGAGGCAGGGTGACCCAAAAAGAAAGAAAATCCCCAAAAAGAAAATACTTTCATCATCATTCAACACTTTCACCACACTCATACATAATCACTGTCTTTGCAGAGGCGCTCAGATACGACAGCTGAGAATAAGTCCCTCCCAGCTGTCACTATCCCAGACCCCTCCTTTAAAGTGCAGGCATTGTACTTCCCATTTCTAGGACTCAAGTCCAACAAAATCAATTAATTGGTTTCCCTGATAATTATATTATTATATTCACAGAGAAGCACTAACTTATAAAGGTCATATAGTTCCTGGGTAATGGGAGGACTGATCTGAGGAAGGGGTGAGCAGCACTAGTGCCTTGAATCAAGAGCTCTTTATGAATGTCAAGGGTAGTAACTGATAAAGATTTGACATGACAAGAGTAACTAAATGTTGAAACCCAAACCTGCTTCCAATGATATTTCCTGATATGCTATCTGCTGAACATGATTGCAGAACATCCCAAGAAGAAATGACTAAAAAGTCCAAAAATGGAAAATTTTGATTGTCAGTTGGATCCAATCAGCAGTGTAATGGACCAACTAGCAGTGTAATGGACCAACTAGCAGTGTAATGGACCAACTAGCAGTGTAATGGGCCAACTAGCAGTGTAATGGACCAACCACCAGTGTAATGGACCAACCAGCAGTGTAATGGACCAACCAGCAGTGTAATGGACCAACCAGCAGTGTAATGGACCAACTACCAGTGTAATGGACCAACCAGCAGTGTAATGGACCAACTACCTGTGTAATGGACCAACCAGCAGTGTAATGGACCAACTAGCAATGTAATGGACCAACCAGCAGTGTAATGGACAAACCAACAGTGTAATGAACCAACCAGCAGTGTAATGAACCAACCAGCAGTGTAATGGACCAACCAGCAGTGTAATGATCAAACCAGCAGTGTAATGGACCAACCAGCAGTGTAATGAACCAACCAGTAGTGTAATGAACCAATCAGCAGTGTAATGAACCAACCAACAGTGTAATGAACCAACCAGCAGTGTAATGGACCAACCAGCAGTGTAATGATCCAACCAGCAGTGTAATGGACCAACCAGCAGTGTAATGATCCAACCAGCAGTGTAATGATCCAACCAGCAGTTTAATGGACCAACCAGCAGTGTAATGATCCAACCAGCAGTGTAATGGACCAACCAGCAGTGTAATGGACCAACCAGCTGTGTAATGAACCAACCAGCAGTGTAATGAACCAACCAGCAGTGTAATGAACCAACCAGTAGTGTAATGATCCAACCAGCAGTGTAATGAACCAACTAGCAGTGTAATGTACCAACCAGCAGTGTAATGAACCAACTAGCAGTGTAATGGACCAACCAGCAGTGTAATGGACCAACCAGCAGTGTAATGGACCAATCAGCAGTGTAATGATACAACCAGCAGTGTAATGGACCAATCAGCAGTGTAATGATACAACCAGCAGTGTAATGGACCAACTAGCAGTGTAATGAACCAATAGTGTAATAAACCAACCAGCAGTGTAATAGACTAACCAGCAGTGTAATGGACCAACCAGCAGCGTAATGGACCAACCAGCAGTATAATGGACCAACCAGCAGTATAATGAACCAACCAGCAGTGTAATGGACCAACAGTGTAATGGACCAACCAGTAGTGTAATGAACAAACCAGCAGTATAATGGACCAACCAGTAGTATAATGGACCAACCAGTCAGTAGTGTAATGGACCAACCAGTAGTGTAATGGACCAACCAGCAGTATAATGGACTAACCAGCAGTGTAATAGACCAACCAGCAGTGTAATGAACCAACCAGTAGTGTAATGAACCAACCAGCAGTATAATGGACCAACCAGTAGTGTAATGAACCAACCAGCAGTGTAATGGACCAACCAGCAGTGTAATGGACCAACCAGCAGTATAATGGACCAACCAGCAGTGTAATGGACCAACCAGCAGTGTAATGGACCAACCAGCAGTGTAATGGACCAACCAGCAGTGTAATGGATCAACCAGCAGTGTAATGGACCAACCAGCAGTGTAATGGACCAACCAGCAGTATAATGAACCAACCAGCAGTATGATGGACCAACCAGCAGTGTAATGGATCAACCAGCAGTATAATGAACCAACCAGCAGTATGATGGACCAACCAGCAGTGTAATGGACCAACCAGCAGTATAATGGACCAACCAGCAGTATAATGGACCAACCAGTAGTGTAATGAACCAACTAGCAGTATAATGGACCAACTAGCAGTATAATGAACCAACCAGCAGTGTAATGGACCAACCAGCAGTATAATGGACCAACCAGCAGTATAATGGACCAACCAGTAGTGTAATGAACCAACTAGCAGTATAATGGACCAACCAGCAGTATAATGAACCAACCAGCAGTGTAATGGATCCACATGGCATACTTCTAACAATACTAGAGAGAAGAAAACAAATGTTAGAGACCAAGCTCCTATAGGGACATCATTTGATAAAGCTCTACAGAGTAAAATATCCAAATTAAAGCTTGTTCTGCAACATGTATTTTCTTCATGTATAATGTAATGTGTGTAACAAGTAATGATTCTGCTTTTCTTCAATGTTCTCATACCCCCAAAAATTATAGATAAAATGTGCCATAAAATATCTTCACACCATTTTACTAATATGCATAATTTTTTTTCCATTTTTTTTATCCGCTTGGTGTTCTAACACTACGTTCAAGGAATGCTTACGATATTCTATTGTTTCAAGGTGTAATACTACTAAAAATATTGAAATAGGTAATACTGTAAAATTTTCATGGGTTATCCTGTAATGTTATACGTATTTAGGTTCAGGGGAATATCCTGTAAAAAAAAATTTCCTCAACACTCTGGCCGTATCCCACCAAGTCAGGGTTTACCTGGAGAGGGTTTCGGGGTCAACGCCCCCGCGGCTCGGACTGAGATCAGGCCTCGTGGTGGATCAGGGTCTGATCAACCAGGCTGTTACTGCTGGCTGCACGCAAACTGACGTATGAACCACAGCCCGGTTGGTCAGGTACTGACTTTAGGTGCCTGTCCAGTGCCTTCTTGAAGACAGCCAGGGGTCTATTGGTAATCCCCCTTATGTATGCTGGGAGGCAGTTGAACAGTCTTGGGCCCTGGACACTTAGTGTTCTCTCATTGTACTCGTGGCACCCCTGCTTTTCATTGGAGAAATGTTGCATCTCCTGCCGAGTCTTTTGCTTTCATAGGGAGTGATTTTTGTGTGCAAGTTTGGTACTAATCCCTCTAGGATTTTCCAAGTGTATATTATCATGTATATCTCTCGCCTGTGCTCCAGGGAATACAGATCCATGGCCTTCAACCGTTCCCAGTAATTTAGGTACCTTATCGTACATGTGTGTGCCATGAAAGTTCTTTGTACACTCTCCAGGTCAGCAATTTTTCCCTGCCTTGAAGGGGGCAGTTAGTGTACAGCAGTATTCCAGCCTAGAGAGAACATGCGATTTGAAGAGAATCATCAATGGCTTGGCATCCCTAGTTTTGAAGGTTCTCATTATCCATCTTATCATTTTCCTAGCAGATGCGGTAGATACTACATTGTTGTGGTCTTTGAAGGCGAGATCCTCTGACATTATCACTCCAAGGTCCTTCACATTACTTTTTCGCTCTATTGTATGGTTAGAATTTGTCATATACCCTGATACAGTTTTAATTTCCTCAAGTTTTCCATATCTTAGTTGAAATTTCTTTTCATTGAACTTCATATTGTTTTGAGTGGCCCATTTGAAGACTTAGTTTATGTCCGCTTGGAGTCTTGAGGTGTTTTCAATGGAGGTCACTGTCATGGCAATCCGGGTGTCATCTGCAAAGGAAGACACGGAGCTATGGCTTACATCTCTGTCTATATCTTATATGAGAATGGGAGCGAGTACTGTGCCTTGTGGAACAGCTTTTCACGGTATAGTTGCCTCAGACTTTGCTCTGTTTACTATTACTCTTTGTGTTTTATTTGTCAGGAAGTTATAGATCCATCTACCAACTTTTCCTTTTTTTTTTTTATCATGCATTTTGTGCGCTATTACACCATGGTCATACTTGTCAAAAGCTTTTGCAAAGTCTGTGTGTACTACATCTGTATTTTGTTTATCCTCTACAGCATCTAGGACCTTGTCATAGTGATCCAGTAGCTGGGACAGGCAGGAGCAACCTGCTCTAAACACGTGTTGTCCTGGGTTGTGTAGCTGATGGGTATCTAGGTGGTTGGCAATCTTGCTTCTTAGAACCCTTTCAAAGATTTTTATGATATGGTATGTTAGTGCTATCAGTCTGTAGTTCTTTGCAATTGCTTTACTGCCACCTTTGTAGAGTGGGGCTATGTCTGTTGTTTTTAGTGAGTGTGGGATGACCCATGTGTCCATGCTTCCTCTCCATGGAATGCTGAAGTTTTTCTTTTTAAATTTAGTAATTTATACAGGAGAAGGCATTACTAGCCCCTTGCTCCCAGCATTTTAGTCACCTCTTACGAAATGTATGGCTTATGGAGGAAGGATTTCTCTCTACTTCCCCATGGAGATCCCATGTAATTTAAACGTAAAAAATATACTTACAAGGAAATCTTATGATATTACAATTGTTTCAAGGTGTAATATTCATTGAAATGGAAATAAGTCACACTGACTGCATACAGTTATCCTAGATTAAATCTATATACATACATAGTGTGCTTTTTGGCTGAATTCCACTATTAGCATCATGAAATTGTAAAAATTCAGAATGAATAAGGTATCTTCCTGCAGCTACATGCCCTGTTTGCTGGTAGGGACGCTGGTGGCTGCACAACATGCTTTAGTTTGTTTACTTATGCTAGTTCAGTAGTGTTTGCCTTTACTACTCAAAAAATTAATAGTTTGTGATATCAGGAATCCAGCACAAGCCACCACTCAGTAAATGTAAATCAAATACATACATGAACAAAAAATCTGAGAATCAAAATGTTCTTCAATACACTTAATACTCTTCCTCCCATCTAAAAATAAGTTGACAGCAAATTCACAATAGTTGTTATAAGTTACAAATTGACTAAGTGCTTACTTAACCATTAGCCATCTTATTTGATACATCTATATCACTTGAGTTCTGTTGTATTTACAACTGAATTCATGCAGAGAATTCACCTTCATTACCTCCACCCAAAGTGCTATTCACAATTTCCAGACGTTAGCAAGTGCTACTGTGTATTGGTGTGTCATGCTCAACAACACAAGGTGTGGAAATGCTGTAATGTTAGTGCCTTTGCAGGGGTATAGTGTAAGCCATCTGAGTATGTGTAGTGCGAACCTCTGGGTTATCTGTATCTAGTTAAGTGAATACCTATTTATAGCTACAGGAACAGAGATATGCTTGCATGTCCCAGTCCAAGTATTTAATCCATCATAATTTGCTTTAACTTCCCAGTGTTTGTAGCATTAACTTTAGTATCCATTCCATTGTTCAAGCCCCACCCGTACCTTGGTTTGTTTGGCACTTTTTGTTTTACAACTATACATTCTTGTTCTCCACTGCCAAGTTTCCTTGTCTTATGTATTATTTTATAACCTTATATATGCTGTTATTCTACCTTAACTCATTTCAAAGCCCAGTCCTATCTAAGGTATACTACCACCCCTTCACAATGCATCTTAATTTTTACTTTGGATAAGATTTTTGTAGCATACACAAGCAGTATATGGTATCTGTAAATCTTTCTATCCCTTATGGTATGTCATCTAGTTAGAATGAAAGTCATCATCAGGGCAAGTACTTTCCTATGTGAAGACATTTTCTGACATATCTGTTCACAAAGTCACTCATCCATTACAATAATTTGCCTTTTTTTTTATACCTACATTTTTAATTTCCAAATTAATCAAGAGGAAACCTATGATGAAACATATTCATGGTCCTAATGAATGCTAAAAATGTGCCTGAAGTTCAGTACTGAACATACAAAAATAGTTTAGTGTAAATAATCATGAAAATGATGATGGCCTAACTGAATGTGAGACGGTATGGTACTTGCACAATGAAAAACATAGGAGTAATGAAATTTTTTGCCATAATTCTTAAAACGTGGATTACTACAGAATCTCATGCCGAAGATCTAGTAAATTGAATATCCTCCAAAAGGTGGGTGCTGACTTTTAGCGTGAAGAGTGAGGCAACTTGAGAAAACTAATAAATACTATATACAAATAGTAGGAAGGAAGTAGAGTACTTAAAGCTGCAGTACAGCTGTGCAGTGCTTACATAATGGCAATGCTGAGAGTAAAAAGTGTTCTTTAAGCCAAATTATATTATATGTATTATTGTATTAGTATTACTAATAGTACGATAATTATTTCTGTTATATACTACAGTAATATACTATTAGAGTATAAATTTTCAAGCAAGACATTATTATTGAATTAATAATACAATATTCAATTTTTGTGTTTTACTATGATGATGATGATGGCTATTAACTGACTATTATACTATGTACATTACTGTGCATGTTATGAATGTTAAAAAGCATAAATGTACTTACATTTTAATAATTTTACTATTATTATTATCATTATTATTGTTATTACCTAATCACTTAATGCCAAAATGCAATGACAATTAAGTGTGTGATTCACCGAGCCATATAACATGAGCAAAATTTACAACCACTAATGAAGGGTACAAAACTTTTTTTTGTATAATTTAGGCTTCAAAAATTTGCACATTCAATATTTCCCAAAGGTAAGGGAGATATTTGCTTGATGAAAGTGGTATGATGATTGCAACAAGTAGTAAGTAAAAGACATTTATTAAGGAAACGTTTTGCCACAGGTGACTAGAATTAGGACTAAAGAAGCCACTTGTGGCAAAACGTTTCCCTAATGTCTCGATCAGTGCATGTCTTTTACCTACATAATATTTGCTTATCATGGACTACAACAGAGTGCTTGAAAAGGTAGACAGAACGCAGGTGCTGAGGTAATAAGTGAAGAAAGTTTGGTGGTGTTAAGTTTCATTACTATACAGTAAAAGGTGAAGAAAGTTTTGTGATATGTTTCATTACTATGCAGTAACTTAAAAGGTGAAGTAAGTTTTGTGGTAAGTTGCATTACTATGCAGTAACTTAAAAGGTGTCTTTGGAGGCAGCAGATTTTCATCCATAGCCAACATATGCAAAAATGCTGTCACACCATCCTCAAAGAAATTCCTCAACTGCAACAATTCTATCAGCTGACAATATTCTAGTCATGAGATACAAAGGCAACATTTTTTTTTAATAATCAGTTTTATTTAGCAATTAAATCTGAAACTTGAATTAAAGTTTTAAGTGCTGCAATAAATTGGCTATGAATAAAGCCTATTGAAGATGTAATCATAACATGAGCTTCAAGAGACAGCTACGTCATACAACGCAGAGGACAAAAACAAACTTTGTCTCCTGTGAAGGACCCTGTGTTGTTTGGACGAATAATTTTCAGCGGAGGTAATATCGGTTTTCGCTCCCTCCAACGGCCTTTTGCAGACTGAAGATAGTAAAACAATGAAAACTATTATCTCTCTCCCAGAATATCTATCTTATCTCCTTTACTCCTAAGAATACAATGAATATATTTAAAAATACTCTTAACTCTCATCTTCAAAAGTTGGAGAAAGTTACCAGGTATCATATACATACACACTTCTGAGTATACCTGTTAGTGCTGGTGCAATAAAGTGTGACAAACACTGATCGATGAGAGAGGAAATCCCACAGGAGACAAAAATGAAGAAGAATGGTAGTCTGTATATTTTGACCTCTGGCTGAAGTCCTCTTCAGCAGAATACAAAGTAATAAGGAGAGAATGCACAAGTGTTTACACTGGTTGGTGAGTAGAGATGGAGCTTCTTGGGTCATTAAGCTGCTATAGACATTCCCTAATAGCTGACATTTTACAGGGACGTGAAGGTGTCCAGGTTACATCTAGTGGTAACCATTTTGAGGACACTACTTCTAAAGTTAGCTCATCCACATATGGTAATACTGGAATTTCTGGGAAGCATTGTATTGAGCCTACTGTCAGATGTTGGTGATGCCTGATAAACTTTGTTGGGATATTTCTTTAGTGCATAATTGGTCATTATATCCAGTTTGAAATTTCTGTACAGTTTCAATTGATTTCCATTTGTATGGGTCCTCCATTCTGAAAATGATGTTGGCAGCATCAAAATGGATTGTGTGGTGAGAATTCTTGATAAATTGGAACGGGGCAGAGCCTTCTTGACTATACCTGGCTGAGCACTTGTGCTCAGTTATCCTGGTTCCCAAGGTCCCTGGCAGTTCCTCCTCCTACACACCAAATCACAATTATTGCATGGGATTTTGTATACTTGTGTTTCACTTTAAACTTGTGCCAGTATAAATACTTGTGCACTCTCCTCACTGCTTTGTATTCTGCTGAAGAGGACCTCAGTCACAGGTCAAAATATACAGACTACCATTCTTTCTCACCTTCATCTCCTGCAGGATTTTCTATCATACTTGTTAAGGTTTTTGCAAGACAAAATTAGAAAGCTTCCGTGCCTTCACATGGCATTTCATGCAAATTATAAAATGCATTATAAAGATCCTTCATTGCATAAACTAAAATCAGAACCTGCCAATAAAAAATACCCTTAATTTTACAAAAATGATGCAATGCAATTACATTTTAGGATTTTTTTTTCCAAACTGTCTTACTAGCATCCTACTGTGCCATACATGCTTCACTGGCAAGTATAATTTATCAGCCTACACTGAAACCATTTTACCTTTTTTTTTACCACATCAGCTGTTTCCTACCAAGGTTGGGCATCTCAAATAAGGAAACACACTGACTTCTTTTCCTTGGACTATACTCCAGCTACAATCTTACCTGGAAGTCTGTTCCATGGTCTCCACTCTCATATTGTCTTACAATGACTTGTGCTTTCCCACTCTTAGATGTTTTCATTATTTTTAATTGCTTCTATTCTCCATTTTTAGAGCAATGAGCAATGGAGGCTCGATCCTCTGTCTGCTAATCACGACCCAGTCTCTAACCAGTCAGGCTGTTGGTGACTACAACCTAAACCCAGTACAGGCAGGCCCTACCTTACAGTGCTTTGATTTACAGCATTTTGCTAATACAGCACTCTTCAAACATAAATATTCTTTATTTATTCAGACTTCCTAAAATAAATACTGTATATTCACCACTAGCTATAAGCTAAGGAAAAAATATTTTAATGTAAGTAATGTGTGTACTGTATATGCATTTTTTAGGCCTACCTACATTGCTCACTTAATATATGATGGTGCAAACATGTTATCAGGCTTTTATATGCATTTTAAAAGGAAAAACGATACGATTCACTTTACAGTGATTTTTCGCTTTACAGCAGTAGCTCAGATCCAAAGCCTAACCTGCTGTATAAGCGGGGCCCTCCTATACAGCAAAATGGAATTCTCTGGCATATATTACAGATGCTACAAGTTACACTCACCTGCGAGGCTGTTACATTTGGACGTGATACTGACGAGTTCACAGTTGGCCCAACCTTACTGGTTTCACTATTTGGCGTAGAGGCATTTGATGATGTGGCGCTAGTGTTTTGGGGAGGCATATTTTTCAGAGCAATACTAGGCTCTATATAAAACCTGCAGAATTGGAGAGATATTGTTTTATTAATAATATCATATCTTGTTAAGAGCATATTCTGAACACAAATTTTGAGAGAAGTTAAATTTACTATAATGTACATATATACATAGGAAGGTGTGGGTGAGTGCGTTTCAAAACCAACCAAGCACTATGACAATTGTTATTCAGCACTTACATGCCAGAAATACTGTACATGCTATGGGCTTTAAAATTACAGTGGACCCTCGCTATTTGAACACTCCAAAACTCACCCTTTTATGTAAGTTTATTATTGTAAGTGCTTTTATAAGTGTATTTTTGGGGGTCTGAAATGGACTAATCTAATTTACATAATTCCTTATGGGAATAAATTTGTTTGGTAACAGCACTTGAACAGCATTCTGGAATGAGGGTGAGTTTTGGAGTGTTCGAATAGCAAGGGTCCACTGTACTGTATATTCTTATATAATGCCATGTTAAACATTGTTGTTATTTCTTTTTTTTTTTAACACATCAGCCGTTTCCCACCAAGGCAGGGTGGCCCAAAAAAGAAAAACTTTCATCATTCACTCCATCACTGTCTTGCCAGAGGCATGCTTACACTACAGTTATAAAACTGCAACATTAACACCCCTCCTTCAGAGTGCAGACACTGTACTTCCCATCTCCAGGACTCAAGTCCGGCCTGCCGGGTTCCCTGAATCCCTTCATAAATGTTACCTTGCTCACACTCCAACAGCACATCAAGTCCTAAAAACCATTTGTCTCCATTCACTCCTATCATATACGCTCACGCATGCTTGCTGGAAGTCCAAGCCCCTCACACACAAAACCTCCTCCTTTCTTAGGCCGACCCCTACTCTGCCTTCCCTCAACTACAGATTTATACACTCTCAAACTCATTTTATTTTGTTCCATCCTCTCTACATGTCCGAACCACCTCAACAACCCCTCCTCAGCCCTCTGGATAATAGTTTTGGTTATCCCACACCTCCTAATTTCAAAACTACGAATTCTCTGCATTATATTCACACCACACATTGCCCTCAGACATGACATTTTCACTGCCTCCAGCCTTCTTCTTGTTGCAACATTCACAACCCATTCCTCACACCCATACAAGAGTGTTGGTATAACTATACTCTCATACATTCCCCTCTTTGCTTTCATGGATAAAGTTCTTTGTCTCTACAAACTCCTTAGTGCACCACTCACCTCTTTCCACTCGTCAATTCTATTCTAATATTATAAATTAAGGGCCCTTAAAAAATAATTAAAATATATATATTAAAGCCATGAAGAAAACAGCCATGACTGGACTATGTCAACCAGTATACCTGATACTCAACCATCCCCCCAGGTCTCCCTCCCTCCACTGGATGACTGGATTGTGTCAACTAGTATACCTGATACTCAACCATCCCCCCCAGGTCTCCCTCCCTCCACTGGATGACTGGATTGTGTCAACTAGTATACCTGACACTCAACCATCCCCCCAGGTTTCCCTCCCTCTACTGGATGACTGGATTGTGTCAACTAGTATACCTGACACCATTCCCTGGCTCTCCCTCTCTCTGCTGGATGACTGGATCATGTCAACTAGTATACCCGACACCATCCCTCAGGTCTCCCTCCCTCCACTGCCCGAGGGTGATAGGTTTGCTGAAACTGTAGTTGCGTCACAAGGCTCAAGTACACATGACCTTCACAGATAACCCTACTCAAGCCTCACATGAGTGCACTATAATCAATATGCTCTGCTATATACATACACACTTCCACGTGTCTCCAATTCATGTGTAAGTTTATTTAGGTAGAGGTCCACATAAGTACAATTATCATACCTAGTAATGTGTGTAAATTACCTAGGATAACCCAAAAAAAAGTCAAAGTTACTTATTTCCATTGATGTACTATTAGTATTGCTTTAAATCTTATGACAGCTTATTATTTAACTTTCTAATATGAAAAATGGCTATTGTCTAAATTTAATGATTATATGTCAATGATCATGATGACTTTTGGTACAGAATGTTTTAAATTGGTTTAAATTTGTGACAAGGTTTCTTTATTTATAGTTCAATGATATTTTAAACCCATGTTCATATTTATAATGATTGGCTGTTGAATAATGATTTATAATGTTGAATGCATTAATATCACATTTCTCTCCTCTCCTCTTTCTTCTCTTCCCTCTCTCTCCCTCCCTCCCTTCCTCTTGTTCTCTCCCTCTCTCTTGTTCTCTCCCTCTCTCTTGCTCTCTCCCTCTCTCTTGCTCTCTCCCTCTCTCTTGCTCTCTCCCTCTCTCTTGCTCTCTCCCTCTCTCTTGCTCTCTCCCTCTCTTGCTTTCTCTCTCCCTCTCTTGCTTTCTCTCTCCCTCTCTTGCTTTCTCTCTCTCTGCTTGCTTTCTCTCTTGATTGCTTTCTCTCTCTCTTGCTTGCTTTCTCTCTCTCTTGCTTGCTTTCTCTCTCTCTTGCTTGCTTTCTCTCTCTTGCTTGCTTTCTCTCTCTCTTGCTTGCTTTCTCTCTCTCTTGCTTGCTTTCTCTCTCTCTTGCTTGCTTTCTCTCTCTCTTGCTTGCTTTCTCTCTCTTCTTGTTTCTCTCTGCTTGCTTTCTCTCTCTCTTGCTTGCTTTCTCTGCTTGCTTCCTCTGCTTGCTTTCTCTCTCTCTTGCTTGCTTTCTCTCTCTCTTGCTTGCTTTCTCTCTCTTGCTTGCTTTCTCTCTCTTGCTTGCTTTCTCTCTCTTGCTTGCTTTCTCTCTTGCTTGCTTTCTCTCTTCTTGCTTGCTTTCTCTCTCTTGCTTCTTCCTCTTGCTTGCTTCTCTCTCTTGCTTGCTTTCTCTCTCTTGCTTGCTTTCTCTTGCTTCTTCTCTCTTGCTTGCTTTCTCTCTCTTGCTTGCTCTTCTTCTCTCTTTGCTTGCTTCTCTCTCTTGCTTCTCTTTCTCCTTGCTTGCTCTCTCTCTCTCTTGCTTGCTTTCCTCTTGCTTGCTTTCTCTCTCTCTCTTGCTTCTCTCTCTCTTGCTTCTCTCTCTCTCTCTTGCTTGCTCTCTCCCTCTCTCTTGCTTGCTCTCTCCCTCTCTCTTGCTTGCTTCTCTCTCCCTCTCTTGCTTGCTCTCTCCCTCTCTCTTGCTTGCTCTCTCCCTCTCTCTTGCTTGCTCTCTCCCTCTCTCTTGCTTGCTCTCTCCCTCTCTCTTGCTCTCTCCCTCTTGCTTCTCTCTCCTCTCTTTGCTTGCTCTCTCCCTCTCTCTTGCTTGCTCTCTCCCTCTCTCTTGCTTGCTCTCTCCCTCTCTCTTGCTTGCTCTCTCCCTCTCTCTTGCTTGCTCTCTCCCTCCCTCTTTTCCCCATTTCTCTCTATGATAGAGGATTTTTGGAGTTTAGAGAGTACTGTACATAACAATAAATCTTAACATAGTGTACTATAATGCTTAAGAAATTATTAAAATAAGATCATTTAAAATATCTTCAAGTTGTAAAGTTGCTGCAACTTATCATAACTTACCTAAGAGACCAAACTCCTGTGTACTGACCAAAAATCTACCTCTAATTTCACTTATTATATTTCGGGGAAGCATTAAACCCAAAGGGGTCATACAGCACCTGAGGAACATAATACAACAGAGTTGATCCAAGGGAGGGAGGGACACCCAATTCCTTGCATCAAGAGCCCCTCCCTAGCATCAAGGAACTGCCCATGAGGGGCACTAAAGCCACTGAAAACTAGCAGTGTGCCAGAGTTTTGGTATCGGTACTGATCTAAAACCGAGTATCGGCATTAGTAGGTATCTGCCAGTTATGATGGTACTGATATCAGCCTAAAATTGAGTACCAGTATCGTTAAAAAATTTGGTATCGTCCCATCCCTAATGAAAGCTAACATGAATCCCTTCCTTGCAACAAACATATTTGTCTGAAACTGTGACTGAAGTGAGGTACAGTACATATCTTTTAATACCAAATATGATCTGTAACCTTAGCCACAGATAAAGGGGTAATAGCATATGAAAGAAATTTGGGCAAGAGCATATAAAAGAAACATTGTGGATTGGCAAGCTCACACATGCATAACTTGCAGATGCTGAGTACAAATTTTTTTAAATGGCTAAGAAAACTTTATTCAGATTAACCCCAAAGGGTTAATAACAGAACCAGACAGTGTGGCTTATTCCCATTGGTCCTCTTCCTCAGGATGCAACCCGCAACAGTTGACTAACCCCCAGGTACCTATTTACTAAGTGAGCAGGGGTAGTAAGTGTTAGGAAACATGCCCTTATATTTCACCCCTGCCCAGAACTGAGCCCAAGTCCTTAAGCTATGAGCCTACTGTGTTACCACTGGTTGAAAGCATTCAAGTGAGCCAAATTATTATTAAAGAGTAAAGATTCTTTATTTCAGCATGATACAATGTCTGTACAGAGACATTTAGGTGTACATGCAGAAAACACCTTAGTATGTAGAGCAGCTTGGGCAAACTTAAGCCTATCTTGAAAACTAATAAGGCAATAATTAACAGGTAGCTTATATGTATGGTCTCTAAGTGGTTGTAACAATCTCCAGAAATTTGGTAGAACACTGATGAAACACAAATATCTTGTGATAATACTATATATGGAAATAAAGTAAAAGAATAGTGGCTATGTGTTTAACATATAGAGGTAATATATCAAATCTAGTCAGTGGTATATTTTATATGCACACATTATTTGCACACGAAAAAAGCAAGCAACATTCTCACACTCAAAAAACTGAATATAATTATGTATACTGCTGCATATCTGGGAGCTACAAATCATAATATAAAATTAACACAGGGAGTAAGAGTTCAAAATTTAAAAAAAGTCTACCAATACACTGTATCTCAAATTATGAGGCTACAGTTGAAGTGCTAAGAAAAATAAGAGTAGCTCTCACAATTCCTCTAAAATAAAATTATAGATGGTGCTAACAACCAGCCTTAACATATTTTTAGCACAAAAAAAACTCAACAGCACAATGGAAAATCTTAAAAAAAAAAAAAAAAATTGTTATACAAGAAAACTTGATACTGCAGGATGTATGAAAAAATCAGCATAAAATAAAAACTTACTAGCATAGGAAAGAGGCGTGAAAAGAAGCCAGAGGTGAGAAGGGATGCTGTGTAGCAGAGAGTATGACTGACTAATGACTCTCCCTTTACAGGTCCTGCCCTACACTGCACCCGGCACACATACCACTGGTTGTGCCTGCTAGCTCAAGGTCGGCTCAACCAGTGCCAGTAGCAGAGGTCACAACACTGTGTACACCCTTGTACCACTCATGTGACAAAACAGAGCAGCATACATACAGGAGACGTAAAAACAAGACAAGAGGTGGTAAAAAAAAAATGACAAAAGGGAGGGGAATGGGGGGAGGAGAAAGGAAGAAATGAGTAGAGAGAAGGATATGGAAAGAGGTGGATAGGGGAGATGAGAGGTGGGGATACGGGAGGAGAGGGGGGGATAGGGAAGGAGAAACAGAAATTGGGTAGGAGAGAGGGGATAGGGCAGGGAAGAGGGCAGGAGAGATTGGAGAATTCAGGGAAGAGGACACGGAAGAGGGCAGGAGGGGAGAGGCCAGGGAAGAGGACACTGAAGAGGGCAGGAGAGAGGGGAGAGGCCAGGGAAGAGGACACGGAAGAGGGCAGGAGAGAGGGGAGAGGCCAGGGAAGAGGACACGGAAGAGGGCAGGAGAGAGGGGAGAGGCCAGGGAAGAGGACACGGTGGAGGGCAGGAGAGAGGGGAGAGGCCAGGGAAGAGGACACGGAAGAGGGCAGGAGAGAGGGGAGAGGCCAGGGAAGAGGGCACGGAAGAGGGCAGGAGAGCTGGGGATAAGGGACAGAGCAGGAGAGAGGGATGATAGGGCAGGAGAGCTGGGGATAGGGGACAGAGCAGGAGAGAGGGATGATAGGGCAGGAGAGCTGGGGATAGGGGACAGAGCAGGAGAGAGGGATGATAGGGCAGGAGAGCTGGGGATAGAAGACAGAGCAGGAGAGAAGAAAGGAAGGGCAGGAGAGAAGAAAGGAAGGGCAGGAGAGAAGAAAGGAAGGGCAGGAGAGAAGAAAGGAAGGGCAGGAGAGAAGAAAGGTAGGGCAGGAGAGAAGAAAGGTAGGGCAGGAGAGAAGAAAGGCAGGGGAGGAGAGAAAGTTGGGCAGGAGAAGAAAGGTGAGCAGGAGAGAGGAAGGTAGGGCAGGAGAGAGGAAGGCAGGGCAGGAGAGAGGGAAGGCAGGGCAGGAGAGAGGAAGGCAGGGCAGGAGAGAGGAAGGCAGGGCAGGAGAGAGAGGAAGGCAGGGCAGGAGAGAGGGAAGGCAGGGCAGGAGAGAGGGAAGGCAGGGCAGGAGAGAGGGAAGGCAGGGCAGGAGAGAGGGAAGGCAGGGCAGGAGAGAGGGAAGGCAGGGCAGAGAGAGGGAAGGCAGGGCAGGAGAGAGGGAAGGCAGGGCAGGAGAGAGGGAAGGCAGGGCAGGAGAGAGGGAAGGCAGGGCAGGAGAGAGGAAGGCATGGCAGGAGAGAGGAAGGCAGGGCAGGAGAGAGGAAGGCAGGGCAGGAGAGAGGGAAGGCAGGGCAGAAGAGAAGGAAGGCAGGGCAGGAGAGAGAAGAAGGCAGGGCAGGAGAGAAGGAAGGCAGGGCAGGAGAGAAGAGAAGGCAGGGCAGGAGAGAAGGAAGGCAGGGCAGGAGAGAAGGAAGGTAGGGCAGGAGAGAAG
Source organism: Cherax destructor (assembly GCA_009830355.1). Taxonomy (NCBI): domain Eukaryota; kingdom Metazoa; phylum Arthropoda; class Malacostraca; order Decapoda; family Parastacidae; genus Cherax; species Cherax destructor. Next base: position 466,541 of record WNWK01000349.1, read on the forward strand.
GAAGGTAGGGCAGGAGAGAAGGAAGGTAGGGCAGGAGAGAAGGAAGGAAGGGCAGGAGAGAGGGAAGGTAGGGCAGGAGAGAGGAAGGCAGGGCAGGAGAGAAGGAAGGTAGGGCAGGAGAGATGGAAGGTAGGGCAGGAGAGAGGGAAGGTAGGGCAGGAGAGAGGGAAGGTAGGGCAGGAGAGAGGGAAGGTAGGGCAGGAGAGAGGGAAGGTAGGGCAGGAGAGAAGGAAGGTAGGGCAGGAGAGAGGAAGGTAGGGCAGGGAGAGGAAGGTAGGGCAGGAGAGAGGGAAGGTAGGGCAGGAGAGAGGGAAGGTAGGGCAGGAGAGAGGGAAGGTAGGGCAGGGAGAGAGGGAAGGTAGGGCAGGAGAGAATGAAGGTAGGGCAGGAGAGAGGGAAGGTAGGGCAGGAGAGAGGGAAGGTAGGGCAGGAGAGAGGGAAGGTAGGGCAGGAGAGAGGGAAGGTAGGGCAGGAGAGAAGAAAGGTAGGGCAGGAGAGAGGGAAGGTAGGGCAGGAGAGAGGGAAGGTAGAGCAGGAGAGCAGGAAGGTAGGGAATGAGAGAAGGAAGGTAAGGAAGGAGTGGAGGGGGGAAGATAGAGCAGGAGAAAATAGATAAGGTGATAGCAAAAAGAGAGATGCAAAAAAAACAAGAGGGGATTAGGAGAGAGAGAGGGGGGGGGTAGAAGAGAAAAGGGACAGGGTGAGTGAGAGAGGGGATAGGGGAGGAGAGAGGAGATAGGAATTGGAAAGGGTAACAGAGAAGGAGGGATAGGGAACAGGAGAGGATAGAAGGGTGGTGGGGAGTGGATAAGGAATGTGACAATATTTACATAGTAGAACTGAGGTCATTCAACAATCATCAATAAAAAAGGAAGGAGCGACCACGCACATGCCCACAAATACAGGAGGGCCCCACTTTACAGAGCTTCACTTCACAACGTTTTACTAATGCAGCAGTTTTCAATTATACACATTCTTCATTTATTCAGACTTCCTACAATATACTCACCACTCCCAATAAACTAAGGATGAAAGTATTTTAAAATAAGTAATGTGTGTACTGTATATGCATTTTTTTAGGCCTAGCTCTATTGCTCACTTAATAAATGATAGTGTAAACATGTTATCAGGCTTTTATACGCATTTGAAAGTGAAAAAAAAATAACTATGATTCACTTTACAGCAATTTTTGCTTTACAGCAGTAGCCTGGAACCTAACCTGCTGTATAAGCAAGGCCTGCCTGTACACTCAAACACTAAGGCACTCAAAAAATATAAAACAATCACACAGGGAAAGAATGAGAGAAAGGAATCAAAGAAGAAACATGTTCATCAATATAATCCTGAACAGTATATCAACTGTGCTACTAAAAACAGTTACACTTTTTTTTTTAATACACCAACCGTTTCCCACCGAGGCAGGGTGACCTGAAAAAGGAGAAACACTTGCATTATCATTCACTCCATCACTGTCTTGCCAGTGGCACGCCTACACCACAGTTCAAAAACTGCAACATATCTCCACGCCTCTTTCAGAGCGCAGGCACTGTACTTCCCACCTCCAGGACTCAAATCCGGCTAACCATTAAAGAATATTGATTAGGATTTGATAAAGAAATTACAAGATTAAGGCAGAGCGACCTACTAGTCTCATCACTGAGTAAAGTTAGTCGCTCTAGAATCACATAAGTGAAACTGGGAGTAACTTGTGCTACACCTGCCAACTATAAAAGTCATGTATAAGGATAGATAAATGCTTAATAAGATATTCAAATGTATGTATGTTATGCCAAAATTGCAATGTGCAGATGGGGTGAGATATCTAAACCTAAAATAACATTTAGACAAAATAGAAAAAATCCAAAGGCAAGCTGCAAAATGGCTAAAAAAAAAAAAAAAAATCCTGAAAATGCCCCTGTTGGCTGATAAGAGGAAGAGACAAGATAGCCATATATAGTCATAAAAGTATAAGAGAGATATTAAAAGAAATGATTTCTTAGCACCATCAGTAGCAAACAAGAGGCCACATTTGTGAGCTGAAAAGTGATGTCAAAAAGTATACTAGCCAGCCAACAAGCCTGCCATGTGGTCAACTAGCCTTTGAAACATGTACATACTATATGATAGTGTGAATAGTTAGCCAGACTGGAGTCCTGGAGGTAGAAGGGGCAGTGCCTGCACTCTGGAGGAGTGGTGGTGATGCAGCCAAAGGGCAATCTGATCTGTGATGTCAACATACTTCTGGCAAGACAGTGATTGAATGAATACTGTAATGATAAATGTGTTTCTCTGGATCACCCTGCATTGGTGAGAGACAGCTGTTAAGGAAAAAAAAGATACAGTGGACCCCCGGTTTTCGTGATTTTTTCGTTCCATAATGCTGTTCAAGTGCCATTACCAAACGAATTTATTCCCATAAGGAATAATGTAAATTAGACTAGTCCTTTTAGACCCCCAAAAATACACTTACAAAAGCACTTACAAAAATACACTTACATTATTGTTCAAGTTTGGAGCATCACGAACACCGGGGGTCCACTGTAATGACTATAAAAAAAGGTGCAAAAGCCTACACACAGCTGAAATTCTGCATAAAAACCTTTCTTGTGAGACAAAGTTCTGGGGACCACTATTAAAAATTTAAAGAATGCGTCACACCACGTCATGCCTCGTCAAACTTTCAATTTTTACAAAGTATACAAATAATCAACTCTATGAACCTAATAAGCAAACCTACCTTTTCTTTTCATATTTCATAATCATGAAATCTCTAATCTTATGTTCATCTTTGGTGTCGGGAAAGGGACTGATCTTGGCATCATAAAGCCCCAGCCATATAGCTCCACAATACTGTAAAAATGAATAAAATTGTAGTTATTCTTTAGAAAAAGATTATAATAATTTCTGAAACAAAATGTATCCTAAAGATAATCTTCTGCATGCATGACACCTCATAACCTCACAACTCCCCTACTTGTGAAGGGCAGAAATATCACTCATTTGGTTTCCAGGCAACACTTATACACACAATATAAGAAATAAATAACTCTGACATCCCACGTGTTCACCTCGACCCAAGTAGAAACTCAAGGCACAGTCACAGATCCAAAAATAGAGAACTCAAAATCAGAAGATTCTAAAAGTTCTGCATCTGCCAGCTGCTTTAAAAAATAAAAAAAACACCTCTTGAATTTTATGTGAATCACGAAGGGCAATTATACACGTCAAATTTATGTCTTGCTACCTATCTTGATTACAAACAGCATACAAACTCATGGCCTTCTTATCTCAGCTATGTCCTAACCAATAATTTAAACCCTCAATATTTTTTAACACACCAGCCATCTCCCACCGAGGTAGAGCAATCCGAAAAAGAAGAAACACTTCCATCATCATTCACTCTATCACTGTCTTGCCAGAAGCATGCAGATACTACAACTCTGATGCCCCTCCAAACTGCAAATATTCCCACATCTCCTTCAGAGTGCAGATACTGTACTTCCCACCTCCAGGACTCAAGTCTTGAGCTTTAATATTACTGTTATAAAAAGAAAGTTTTGTTAGAGCAATCACTGTATTAATAATCTTATCCTCAGGCAAATAAATTATGTCAACCTAAGCATCCACATAATCAAACTTGAGTTTATCAAAGTCGTGTAATTTTGTGTTGTGTAATTTTAAGTTAGTCTTAACTTGCCCAAAATGCATTGCATAACTAGAGGCTTTTCAAGAAGCCATCCTTGTGAAACATTAGAAACAATGTCACACCTAAATATCTTCATGATACAGCAAACATTTTTACTAATTTTTTATTTTGATTTGATTACCGGGAACCTTCACAGGACATTTATAAATACTTTCAAGTAGCTAAGACTTAAAAAGAAGCCCTTAATGAATTTTTAAAAATAGTGCATATATTCACTCATTTACTGCTGCACAATTTATTACACACAGATACAGTCCAGTATTAATTCTCGTGTATTATTACATGATTTATTTATATTTAATGCACGCAACAAATAGCCAGAAACACAGTCATTACTTGTTTTTAACCTGAGAAATTAAACTCAATTTTGTATTTCATAAATTTTTTACAGCTTTTCAAATCTTTGTTGCTGTCATCTTTTTCAATGCTCACAAACAATAATTTGAAGCAATTAAGATACTGTATTTTTCCCAAGGATAAAGGACAATGATGATGACTTACCTGGTTACCCTTTGATTTTATTTGTTCAATTTCCTCCTGTGTGAAACTAGCCATAGAGATGGACTTGACACGATGAGGAGGGTTTAAGCCACGGCTGTGAATAGAAAATATTTCTAAATATTTTTTACAGTGCTCTGTAGCATTATACAGAATATATCTATTAAATATCAAACCATCTAAATGATTTCAGGAATCACTGCCCCCATGGCCTATTCTCAGACAAGGACTCCTAAATAAAAAAAAGTTATCAAAAACAAAGACTTATTAAGGAATGCATAAAAAATAAAGATAACTGTATAATGAATTAAACAGAAATTTGTGAAACTTATGTCATCTTGCAGAGTACGTATATATTCAAGAGGCAGAAAGAAAAACCCAGTATTCCAACCAGAATGCAAAATATTATAACAAGCCTTTGCTTCACTTTTACCTGAGTTATAGTACTGTACCTTCCTAGATGGTTGCTGTCTACCAGCCTCCTATCAATATTATCAATTTTACATGTTTGCTTCTAATGTGTTTTCAAAACAGGCAGAAACCACACTTCAATCATAATACCAAGATTCTACATTGAGGCACCAATCAGTATTGCAACTCTGCCTGACAACTGTGCTCATTAATTGGCACATTAATAAAAAATCAGTTCAAATAGACACGTACTGTTCATTGCAACACAGAGCATCAAGTGTGGAGGGTTGCATTCCAGTTTAATCTCTTATATTAGCACAGGGATGGGAATATTTTCTGGCCAACTGTTATTTTCCTTAAGAGAATCTGCTATTATTATTATCAATGACAAAAATCGGAGAATCTAGAAATAAATTAAAGCAACATTAAAAACGTTTTCCTTAAATCTAGCTCTAATTTTGCTTGTTTCTTGCACTGTTTGGTTTCCCCTCCTAATATGCGTCCCTTGCTTGTGTGCCTTTTGTACACAATACTGCAAATGTACAGCAGTGTACTATATTAATTAAAAGGCCAGGAGTCATATGTATCAAATAAAATTATTATAATATAAAATGTAGGTCTACTTACTAGCTTAAGTCAACAAAACATTCTGCACACCCTTCAAGAGGGAATTCCTTGATGCTAGTGAAGGCCTCATGATCCAAAGAATTGGAGCTAAATTTCTCCTTCATGAGAGCAAACCTAATTACCTCTTATTCAACAGATACTGTATGACTAACACATTTAGTGCTTGCCCATGAATACATAATAAACTAAAACACACACACACGCGAGCGCACACACAGCTTTACGTGTATACTGTAGTTTCCTTTAGTAGTTCCAAGTTTGTCTTCTCTCATCCATACTTTACACTGTTCTATGAAATGCTACCAGCACCTTTTAACTGGAAATAACGCAGCTTAAACCATTTTCAATAAATTAACATGTAAGAAAAAATACCGATTATATGACAATCCAACTCCCTTATTAAGTACACAAATCTTTTAACCCTTGATATAACAATGGATGTAACTTGAGAATCTGTATTCCATAAGGATATAACCAGACCAATTATTGGCAGCTAGCTTTTATAACATCCCTTAAAAGAAAACCATCATGCTTATGTTAATACAGTATCAGAAATGGCATTTCATTTATGTCTTGGAGTAGCCAAAATTCATTTAGAGGGTCCCACCCTCTCAATAGTAAAATGGTACGCTTGGGTAATGGGAGGCTATCCACCCATAATTTTAAGCTAGAATATGAATAATGAATGTTAAATAAATAATACTGGGTGTACAATACACATCTTCAATAGTAGTGGCAAAACCACTATAACAACCAAGTTTACGAAAGCAACCATGAAACATGACACTACATACATTACTATGAACATCATGATGCTGGGCTATGATACCTCACACAATCAGCTATAAATTGTAATAATAAAAGTGTTACCTCATTTCAACTCAAGGTGGTGGTGGTGTAAAGCAATCCACCAACTTACACTGCAATATGAACTTACAGAAAATATTTAAAGAAAGAAATGGCTAAATTGCAATTATAAGATTTCAAGAAAGATTGCAGTACTGTTATTTACAATAAAGACTGATACAGAAACTATGAAATACAGGAGAAATAAAACAGGAAATCATTATAGACTATTAGATGATAAATTTTGTCTCCATGACAAAATGCCACCAATGGGATTCTACAAGATTTAGTACAGTATTTGCCTATTTTTATTTCTAATTTATATTAAACAGGTTGGCCATCAGTAATCCAGGAATAAGTAGTCCAGTTCCATCAATAATCCGGCACTAATTTCGGCTAGCATAATTTCAAATTTCCAGGGTCGCCACACTAACCTACCGCTACTGTCTGGTGGCGCTACTTGCTGCATAGGTCATTCCAATTTCTTTTTCTCTATTTATTGTTATAACCTGCTCACTTTAAGCAATAGCCATGGTTCCAATTAATAAAATAAATGCTTCTTGTTGTGTAAAGCACATACACCATACATTGTCCATAAAATATAAGGTGGCTTTGAAGCCACTATCAGATGCCATGAGCTCAGCTCACTCAGATAAGCTGTGACCAGTAAATTTGGGCCTACATATGAAAGAATAGGTCCTGTAGCATGCAGTGCACGAGAAAAAACGGCGACTGTGCTTTTGATGTAAAAGCAACTTTGCAGTGTACTGTATTTTTGTATGGTTGTATTCTCGTTTTTTTGGTCTCATTTGATAGAATGGAAGATATATTACAGAAATAGATATAATTTTGATTGGTTTTACACTGGAAAATACATACAGTGGACCCCGAGTTATGAGCATAATTCATTCCAGAAGGCTGCTCAAGTGCCATTACCGAACGAATTTTCTCCCTTAAGGAATAATGTCAAGTAGGTTAGTCCATTTCAGACCCCCCAAAAATACACTTACAAAAGCACTTACAATATTACACTTACATAATTGTACGATTTCCGAGGTGCTCGTAACTCGGGGGTCCACTGTACCTTAAAATGAGGCCTGGTCACAGACCGGGCCGCAGGGGCGTTGACCCCTGGAATTCTCTCCAGGTAAACAAAGTAGCAGAAATGTTTGATTTTTGCCAATGTTCAAGAGTAAACAAATGACGTCACCATCCAATAAGTGTCCAACTGGCCGGTCTAATACGCAGTCATGAATGGGTTGACATTACTTATACAATTACAGTGGACCCTCGCTATTCGAACACTTAAAAACTCACCCTCATTCCAGAATGCTGTTCAAGTGCTGTTACCAAACTAATTTATTCCCATAAGGAATGATGTAAATTAGATTAGTCCATTTCAGACCTCCAAAAATACACTTATAAAAGCACTTACAATAATAAACTTACATAAAAGGGTGAGTTTTGGAGTGTTCGAATAGCGAGGGTCCACTGTATTATAATAATGCAGTAGTCTGCATAACAGTAAATCTTCTATTTTTTTGTGAATAAAAATTCAAAATGGAAAGCAAGCATAATATAACAGGGTCCTGGAGATGTGACTGATGAACTGAGAAAATGTTATTTTAGTGCCAGGAATGTCTGCATTGTTTATTCTGGACCCTATTTTGAAATTGGCATCTCTTGAAATTTGTGTTAAATTGGCCAAATTACCAATTTCTGACCACTTTACTGGGTAGTTGAAATAGGTAAATGGGCAGTTCCTTGTACTCAATCGACAGAATAGAAGGAATACTAGTGAAATAGCTGTGTTTGGTAGACTGAACAATGGAATGGGCCAAAAATAGGGCATAAAGTGGGTGAAATCGCCGATGCATAAATATCGCCTATGGGTTAAAGTGTATTCTAACCTAACCACTCTGTAATCCAGCAAAATCACTAATCCGGCACCCTACAGGTCCCGATGATGCTGGATTAGTGGTGGTCAACCTGTATAAGTGACTTGCCAAAAGAAAAACTTTATGATCATATCTGCAGACAATGCAAAGACCATATGTAAAATAAATATCATACTAGTACAGTGGAACCCCGGTTAACGAACACCCCGGAAATCGTGCAATTATGTAAGTATAATATTGTAAGTGCTTGTGGAAGTGTATTTTTGGGGGTCTGAAATAGACTAACCTAAATGACATTTTTTCTTAAGGAAGTAAATTCGTTCGGTAATGGCACTTGAGCAGGCTTCTGCAATGATTTTTTTCGTTAACCAGGGTTCCACTGTATACTGCAATTAAAAAAACCGAGTCCCTCTAAGACATGAACAGATTTAGAAAATGGAACAATTCAGTGATGGAATTTAAGTTAAATATGTGCCATATAATGGAAATAGGAAACAGCAGCAATAGGCCACAGTGGGAGAGCACCCAGCTCACATTTAAAAGGCCCTAGTTTGATTTCTGGATAAAACAAAATGTAAAAGAAAGTCTCCTTACACTGCTGCCACAGTTAATCTAGGAGTATTGTACTGTTCTGTACAGTACTGTATTGTTCTGTGCAGTACTGTACTGCTGTATATATGCAATACCTTGACTTTATTGAAGAACAAAAAGGCACAATACCATGACTGGAACAATACACAAATAGCCTACATGCAGGAGAGAGAAAAGTTTACGACAACGTTTCAGTCCAACTTAGATCATTTACAATGTCACACTAACACAAAAGAGTGAAGGAGCCAGTATAAATAGGCAAGGGGGGACAAGGACGGGACCAAGAGAGGAAGAAAAAGAAGCAATGGTAGTAGTAAGACTGGTAGTGGAAGTAGTGGTAAAAGTAACAGTGATAGAAAGTAGGGAGAGTAGTTACTTAGTGGCACGAGAGAGAAAGGGGAGTGAAGGGAGGCAATAGTAATGGTAGTAGCAATAATAGTAGAAATGGGAGTGGTAGTCATAGTAGTAGAAGTCATTGTAAACTTTTCTCTCTCCTAAGTGCAGGTTATTTGTGTATTGACTTTATTGGATTATTAAAGGTTAATAACTCAATGACTGATACCATATTTTTCTTCTAAAAAACTTTAGATAGAGGTACAATAGAATACTGAAATCTTGGAATCCAATTTATTGCAAACTCAGATATGTATCTAGGTTTGGTACAGTACTCGGAAGTGATAAACTCTATGGAAATAAAACTAAAGTTTAAAAAAAAAAATATTTGAACCTAAATTTAGATACAAGTTAATAACCCTTTCACTGTCCAGACCCCCGAAATTAACACTGCTGTGTCCACTTCTTAAAACAAAAATATTTTTACTTCTGAAATGGTAGTCATTTTTCTGAAGGAAATAAACCCACAAGTTTGAAATCTGATTGGAAACTTATTAAACAGGCGCAAAGTTTAGTGGTTTCAGCGCAATTTACTCACTGGCGATTTTGTCCACTTTGAGTCCTATTTATGCTAGTTCCAATTCTCCATTCGACCAAATTCTTAATTAGTTCACTACGTAGTATGCTTTTCATTCTATTGAATGAGTACAGGGTCTCCCCTATTTAAGAACAGGTTCAGTTCCAAGCAGTAGTTCATATATCCATTTGTTAGTAAGTCCAACGTATGTACATATACAGTACGTATTGTAAAGTAGTGTAGTACGTATGAACATCGAGTAACCTAGAAGTGTAGAGTACATAGTTTAAATATACATGTGAACACAAAAAAAATACAAACATTAGTATGTCCTTTTTTGTTTCCATTGTGATGACCTGGCACTTCTTAGCACTACTATCTGCATCCCCACTGCTTTTGTGCTTACCATCAGACATATTGGTGGTATAATAATCACAAATAACACTTAATTTGTGGAGAGAGAGCACAAGCACACATATGAATGATGCCGCTAGAGTAACCTATTATGTACTGTTTACATCTCGTCGCTTCCTGCAAATTGTTCGTATTATAGAAAGTTCGCAACACAAATGTTCGTATGTGGGGGAGTCTCTGTATAAGAAACTGCCCATTCAATTATTAGAACTAACCAAGTTCAACTAACCTACAATGTCCACAGAAGTCAATTATTTGGCCAATTTTTACACAAAATAAACAACGTAGACATTCCAAGCACTAAAACAATGCTTCCCCTGTTCACTTATCATGTCGCTAAGCCTCTCCTATATTACACTTTCCTTCCATTTTAAATTCATAATCACACAAATCGAAGATGTAAACTATTTCTCACATTAAAACAATAAGGAATTATTGGTCAAGGTTTATGGCATCACAATAATTGAATCAGACCTACTAAAAAAAACAATAAAATAGAACAAGCAGTGAAGGAGGGCCTTACCCATCCTCAGGAAAATTGGCAAAAATAAAATAGTATTTCCAATTCTTTGAGACCAATTTCAAGCAACTTCCAGTTCTGAAACCAACCAAAATCATCTCTATTTCAGTAGTGCATACCATCTACAGGGGATACCATGCCTCGATGTCCCATAGCTCAGTTGGCAACACATTTGCCTCACACACTGAGTGTCAGTGGTTCAATCCCAGGCACGAGTGGAAACATTAGGCATGTTTCCTTACACCTGCTGTCCCTGTTCACCTAGCATAAGTAGGTACCTGGGTGCTACTCAACTGATGTGAGTCACATCCTGGGGGACAAGATTAAGGACCTCAATGGAAATAAGACAGACCGTCCTCAATGACACACTGACTTTCTTGGGTTATCCTGGGTGGCTAACCCTCCGGGTTAAAAATCTGAACAATTCTTCTTACTATCCTTCTGTGATAGGGCTCAATACGGCTAATGTTGTGGTGGCCCTTAATTAACAACCCCAACAACAGCTATATTCTAAGAATGCACGCTGACTGACCTTCATTAAAAGCACGTACGATGAACACTGTCTTTAAAGCACACATGAACATCCAAGGTTCAAAACTCTTGTAATGAATGACCTACATTCAAAGTATGGAAAATAAATGACCTACATTCAATGCACTTCAGATGAATGCTCTACATTCAGAACATTTATGCTGTTTTACATGCTGCTCACAGCATGTACAACGTATGACCAACATTCAATGTATGAACACCCTACATTCAAAGCACATAAGACGAACTATCTACATTTAAAGCGTGTACGGCAAATGGACTACATTCAAAGCATATGAGGCGAACTACCTATATTCAAAGTACGAAAGACGAGCGACTAACATTCAAAGCATTCGAGGTGAACGACCTACATCCAAACCACTGGACCCAACACGAAGTGTCAACCACAGAAATGGTTTACCCCTATCTATACCTCGTCGAGTAACACGAAGACATCCAAGTGGCTTCTTGACCCCTGGAGGTTATTAGCCCAAGATAACACAACACTGCCAAGTAGTACACTTTTATTTTCATTGAAATCCTCCTTTAGCATTACGACCCACATATAATATCTGCAGCAGACATGATAGACTAGACTATGATTCCATGCTGCTATCTCTATCCTGGAAGTGTTGGTAGTAAAAAAATTATACTTTCTGTCCCGAGACAAAAATTCTTTTAACATTATTGCTAAAAAAATTTTTTTATTAAATATATCCCACATTGTCTCCCTGTATAGAGTCCTCCTCAATGGGCATATGAACATCATTTTCACCCTATAGTCAGTGACATTCATCCTAAACACGTGCTCTGAAAATATAATTCCCACAGTCACCATACATACAGAAAACTTGTCAAAATAACAGGTATTCCAAGGCTGGAAAAGTCGCAGTATGAGCCAGGAATAGAGGCTGCTGCTACTTTAGCCTACTTACAGGATGCCAGAGCAGGAGGTGCATACGAAGGACCCCACAGTCATGTTGATGTAGGTCGTCCCTCTCTGGTGGCAGTCGAAACATGTTCTATTAGCAACTTGGGAACCCAATTCACGCAAAGTTTTCAGGTTCTTCTCATCCTGCTTCCTTCTGCTTGAAGCCATGTTTGGTCGGTCTCTTACTCACACAGCCACTCCTAACTCTTCTACAAAACCCTCACCAATAGTTTTTTTTTCCCACTATTTCTTTTCGTTCTCCATAAATAATAAATTTATCACTCCTTTTTAAGTTCATACATAAATGCCGTTTAAATTTTAATCATTCAATATTTCAATTTTAACTTCCTCTATTCCTTATACTGTTCTTGCCAGAATATATATTTACTACTATTATCAGATGATTTAACATAGCAACACACTAATTATAATACATGGCTTATACTTTTATATTGCAATGAGCCTCTATAATGGTGGAGAGTGGCACTCAGAGACTAGGAACACCTCTCACAGTTCAGACACCTGTAACAGACAGGATAATTGGCTCTATAAATTCCATACATGTACAGTATTGTCCTTGTGCCTAAATATAGCTATGCTTGGCCGTTCTCCTGTCAGAAATATGGTAACTACTGAGGTCTAAGTTACTAGATCATTTCTTCTTTAAGTGTTCAATGTTAGGTGGGTTTATTTTGAGGACATGGTAAGAAATGTGGCCTAACTTATGGAAACCTAATGCAACCCAACCTCGCATGTGAACTTTCTTACTCCGCCAACGGTAGATATGGGAATGGTGCGTCTTTCTTTTTTATATATATATATATATATATATATATATATATATATATATATATATATATATATATATATATATATATATATATATATACATATAAATGCTTTATTAATAGACAGAATACATTTATAAAACACACAAACATGAACATGAATACAATGGTACAATATGTCAAAGATTATGAATCTCCTCCAGCTCCTCCGAAGCCGGACGCGAGCCGAGTATGCAGCATGCGTTACCCCTCTGGATGGCCACGCTGAGACGCTGGAACATGAACGTGGCTGCCCTTGGGTCCCTGGTGGTGTCGATGAGTCTGGAACCCAGCTCTTTAAGGAAACGTGTTGCATTTTTCCCCACGCTCCCAAGGTCTCTGATCCCACTGGGACAAATTTATACTGTTGGCTTATGTCCCTGTACTTGCCGATCTTGTACTCCTCTCTGTGGTCAGCAGCTGGAACAACGAATAGGCAGTCTTGACACCCATGATGCCTTGTACCTTTCAAAAAAAGCTTGAGCTGCCCAGGTTGACATATTCATATGTCAACCTTCAAAAAAAATAACCCTATACTGTACGAATATGACAGTATCCTGAGGCAGATCTTTACTAAAAATTTAAACCCTTTTTCTCTAGAAGATGGGGGGGAAAAAGCTACACTTCCAAAAACTAGGAAGCATTTGTCCGCAAGTCACCCTTGCGCTACCTGTTTTCCCTTGTCCTCATGCATTGCATCCAGAGGGCTTGAGCAGCGATTCTCCCTGAACATCTTAGGGGATTGGAGTCCATGACCAAAAGTTCGTTGACGGAGCCATGATCTAGGATAATCTAACGGGCTCTGAAACCAGACCTGCTTCCCCAACAACTACAAATAGTCGCACTGGGATGGCCCAATAGCAGAGAATATAGCCTCAACAATGCTTCAGTGTGTCAGGGAAGGATAGAGCCCGCCTCCTTGCGGGGCTCTCATGCACGGGACTTTCTGTTGGCTGTTCCCAACTCCAGCCTTGGCACACGTCTCGACCCACAGACCATCCGCATTGGTGTTGCCCTTCGACTTGCTGCCCCTATTCTCGCCGAACACAGGTGTATTTGTGGCAGTGAAGCAGCAGACCGATTCGGGTACCATGGTCTTGTGCATCATAAATCCAAGGGAAAGATTGCAAGACATAAAGAGGTTAATAACATTATCAAGAGGAGCCTCACAACAGCCGGATGCCCAGCAGTAAGGGAGCCACCCCAACTATGCAGATCTGATGGCAGCCAAAAGTGTCCAGATGGTATCACCCTTCAAGCCTGGACAGACGGCAAGCAGGTGGTGTGGGACTACACATGTGCATCTACCTTGGCTGATACCTATCTCCAATACACCAGGGAGGAAGGAGGGACAGCTGCCAGCTTCAGGAAGTCCCAAAAGTCGAGAAAATGTGGAGAACTTGTCCATCATTATATGTTTGTTCCCATAGGCTCGGAAACCCTTGGCTCATGGAAAAGAGTGCATCTAAGTTCCTCAAGGAGCTGGGCAAAAGACTCAACAGGGTAACTAGGGATCCCAGGGCAGCTAGTTTTCTGTTCCAACGACTCAGCAGCGCTGCTGTTCAGAGGGGTAATGCCTGCTGTATTTTGGGCACACACCCCAGCTCTGAGGAGCTGGATGAGATTTTCGCATTATAATCAGTGACAAACATGTAACAATATGTACTATACATGTATCTCTCACACCTCATGTACTGTATATGACATCTTTATATCAATAATGTATCTCTTAAATCTTTTGTACCATATTATGTAATAAAATATTCCTATTGGTAATATATATATATATATATATATATATATATATATATATATATATATATATATATATATATATATATATATATATTATATATATATATATATATATATATATATGTATGTATATATATATATATATATATATATATATATATATATATATATATATATATATATATATATATATATATATATATATGTATGTGTGTGTCACACACACGCTCCTCACGGACATCGATGTTTCCAGTCCTAGTTTTACATTTTTTTGAAGTCAATGTTTTTTTTCCCAGAATCTCACTGATTGCAGTGGAGCGCAGGGAAAGTGCAGTCAGTGATATTAATGGCTTTTACTCCTTGCAGGGTAACTGTGACTTGCTCCGTTGGCTGGAGGACACTAGTTCACATTTCGAGAGGCAGGATCCAGATTCTCTCCCTGCTCTTTGATAATTCCACTGTCCCTCTAGCAGTGACTCTGTAGTACATATTTACATGCCCTCATCCAACAACCAGGTGTTGATCTCACTGCTCAGGTCCTCGGTAACCTTTTTGATGGCTAAACAGATAATAAGAGAGCAAGAGGGTCACCCTACTGGACACATTCATGTGAATCGGTTTCGTGTTCACCGAAGATCAGTTTCGAGCTGCTGTTGTAGCAAGAGTGGATAATTGGTAAAGGGTAGTGAAATGATAGTGAAAAGCTGAGTACAAAAACCAGTTTTATCACAGATTGCGGGAATTTGAGGTTAATGGTGCATGCACACACACACACACACACACACACACACAGGGGCGGAAACATTTCGAAGTGTTTCCTTACACACACACACACACACATACATACAACAGGCCTAGTGTCAAATCGACATGTGCCTAGGACAAAATGGTAACTACACACACACACACACACACACACACACACACACACACACACCTGGTCAAGCACGTAAAGAAACTAGAGAAAGTGCAAAGGTTTGCGACAAGGTTAGTTCCACAACTCAGGGGTCTGTCTTATGAAGAAAGGTTGAGGGAAATAGGACTAACAACACTGGAGGAAAGAAGGGTCAGAGGAGACATGATAACGACATACAAAATACTGCGGGGAATCGACAAGGTAGACAGTGACAGGATGTTCCAGAGAGGGAACACAGAAACAAGGGGACACAACTGGAAGCTGAAGACTCAGATGAGTCAAAGGGATGTTAGGAAGCATTTCTTCAGCCACAAAGTAGTCAGGAAGTGGAATAGTCTAGAGAAAGATATAGTGGAGGCAGGAACCATACATAGTTTTAAGACGAGGTATGATAAAGCTCATGGAGCAGGGAGAGCAGAGACCCAGTAGCGGGTAGCGCAGAGGCGGGGCCAGGAGCTGAGTCTCGACCCCTGCAACCACAATTAGGTGAGTACAATTAGGTGAGTACACACACACACACACACACACACACACACACACACACACACACACACACACACACACACACACACACACACACACACACACACAAACACACACACACACACACACACACACACACATACACACACACACACACACACACACACGCAAACAAACACACACACACACACACACACACACACAAACACACACACACACACACACACACACACACAAACAAACACACACACACACACACACACATATATATATATATATATATATATATATATATATATATATCTTTTCTTTCAACACGTCGGCCGTCTCCACCGAGGCAGGGTGGCCCACCGAGGCAGGGTGGCCCACCGAGGCAGGGTGGCCCACCGAGGCAGGGTGGCCCACCGAGGCAGGGTGGCCCACCGAGGCAGGGTGGCCCACCGAGGCAGGGTGGCCCACCGAGGCAGGGTGGCCCACCGAGGCAGGGTGGCCCACCGAGGCAGGGTGGCCCACCGAGGCAGGGTGGCCCACCGAGGCAGGGTGGCCCACCGAGGCAGGGTGGCCCAAAAGAAAAAACGAAAGTTTCTCCTTTCACATTTAGTAACATATACAGGAGAAGGGGTTATATATATATATATGTCGTGCCGATTAGGTAAAACTTGCGATTTTGGCTTAAATAGCAACGCTCACCTTGCCATATAAGACAAGTGAAAATTTGTGTATGCAATAATTTCGCCAAAATTATTCTGAACATAACGAAAAAAATATATTTCATTGTGTTTGTTTATTATTAAATTAATGTTAACGTATCTAAAATATATTTAGTTGGGTTAGGCTAAATTAAATTGCGCTTGTTGTAATAAGGTTAGGTAGGTTTTCAAAGTTTCTCTTGGTACAAAATTATAAATTCTTACATTAACATAAATGAAAAAAATATATCTTTAAACGTATAAGAGAAAATTTTAGAAAGGACTTAATATTAGATGAGTTCTTGCTAATTGACCAGTTTTACCTAATCAGGCACGACATATATATATATATATATATATATATATATATATATATATATATATATATATATATATATATATATATATATATATATATATATGAGTGTGTGTGTACGTACTCACCTAATTGTGTGTGTATTCACTTATTTACACTCACCTATTTGTGGTTGCAGGAGTCAATCCACAGCTCCTGGCTCTGCCTCTTCGTTGGTAGCTACTAGGTCCTCTCTCTCCCTGCTCCATGAGCTTTATCTTACCTCGTCTTAAAACTATGTATGGTTCCTGCCTCCACTACGTCGCTTGCCAGACTATTCCACTTCCTGACAACTCTGTGACTAAAGAAATACTTCCTAACATCCCTTTGACTCATCTGAGTCTTTAATTTCCAATTGTGACCCTTTGTTTCTGTGTCCCATCTCTGCAACATCTTCTCTCTGTCCACCTTGCCAATTTTTCGCAGTATTTTGTATGTTGTTATCATGTCTCCCCTGACCCTCCTGTCCTCCAGTGTCGTCAGGCCGATTTCCCTTAACTTTTCTTCGTAGCACATTCCCCTTGACGTGGTTGACCAGGTGTGGGTTCCAAACTGGTGCTGCATACTCTAATATAGGCCTGGCGTACATGGTGTACAGAGTCTTGAATGATTTCTTACTGAGGTATCGGAATGCTATTCTCAGGTTTGCCAGGCGCCCATATGCTGCAGCAGTTATTTGGTTGATGTGCGCCTCAGGAGATATACTCGGTAATATACTCACCCCAGGATCCTTTTCCTTGAGTGAGGTTTGCAGTCTTTGGCCACCTAGCCCATACTCTGTCTGCGGTCTTCTTTGCCCTTCCCCGATCTTCATGACTTTACATTTGGCGGGGTTAAATTCGAGGAGACACTTGTTGGACCAGGCTTACAGCCTGTCCAGGTCTCTTTGTAGTTCTGTCTGATCCTCATCCGATTTAGTTTCACATCATCTGCAAACAGGGACACTTCTGAGTCTATCTCTTCCGTCATGTCATTCACATATACCAAAAATAGCGCTGGTCATAGGACTGACCCCTTTTCAACCCCGATAGTCACAGACGCCCATTCTGACACCTCGTCACGTACCATCACTCGTTGGTGCTTCCCTGTCAGGTATTCTCTGATCCATTGCAATGCCGTTCCTGTTATGTGTGCCTGATCCTCTAGCTTTTGCACTAATCTCTTGTGAGGAACTGTGTCGAAGGCCTTCTTGCAGTCCAAAAAAATGCAGTCTATCCACCCCTCTCTCTCGTATCTTACTGCAGTTACCTTGTCATAAAACTCCAGTAGTTTTGTGACACAGGATTTTCCTTTCCTGAATCCGTGCTGGTTGTCGTTTATAAGCTTATTCTGTTTTAGGTGCTCCACCACTCTCCTCCTGATAATCTTCTCCATGACTTTGCATATTATACACGTCAGTGACACTGGTGTGTAGTTTAGTGTCTCGTGTCTGTCTCCTTTCTTAAAAATGGGGACTACATTTGCCGTTCCATACCTCAGGTATTTGCCCAGTTGCAATGGATGTGTTGAAAATTGTTGTTAGTGGCACACACAGCGTCTCTGCTCCCTCTCTAAGGATCCACGGAGAGATGTCCGGTCCCAACTCCTTTGAGGTATCAAGTTCGTTTAGTAGCTTCTTCACCTCCTTGATTGTGTGTATCTCATCCAGCACTTGTGGTTGTATGGATCTAGTCAAAGCTCCTGTGTGTACTCAACTAATTGTACTCACCTAATTGTGGTTGCAGGGGTCGAGACTGTGTGTGTGTGTGTTAGTTACCATTTTGTCCTAGGCACATGTCAATTAGACACTAGGCCTGTTGCATATATGTGTGTGTGTGTATGTGTATGTAAGGAAACACTTCGAAATGTTTCTGCCCCACCGGGAATTGAACCCGGCCCCTCCGTGCGTGAAGCAAGAGCTTTACCCACTAGGCCACTGGGGGCTGTGTGTGTGTGTGTGTGTGTGTGTGTGTACTCGCCTATATGTGGCTACAAGAGTTGATTCTCAGCTCCTGGTTACGAGAGCTTTCACGTACCTCTTATTAAAGCTGTGTGTGGATCCTGCCTATACCACTTCCCGACTGCTCTAAGGCTGAAGAAGTTCTTTCCTACATTCTGTGACTCATCTAAGTTTTTATCTAGCTAGGCCCTAGTGTTCCTGTATCCCATCTCTGAGATAATCTGTCCCTACTCACCCTATCAATTCCTCTCAGTATTTTGTACATTGGTATCATATCACCCCTAGTCCCTTTGTCCTCCAGTGACTTCAGGATGAGTTTCTCTCTTCACAGGACATACCCCTTAGGTTCGGGAGAAATCTCGTTGCAAACCTCTGCACTTTCTACAATGTCTTGACATGCTTGACCAGATGTGGGTTTCATACTGATGCTGCATACTCCAGTATGGGCCAGACGTATACAATATACAGTGTCATGAATGAGTCCTTAGATGTCTAAAAGGTAGTCTTAGATTTGCTAGACGTGCATTTGCTGCGGCAGTTATCTGGTTGATGTTCTTCTCAGGCGGTATGTTTGGTGTAATACTCACCACAAGGTCCTACTCCTCGCGTGAAGTATGCAGCCTTTGTACCCTCCATCTGCGGTCTTCTTTGCTTTTTCCCAAACGTAAAAACTTTGCACTTACTGGGTTTAAACTCCTGTAGCTACTTGTCAGACCAGACCTGCAGTCTGTCCAGATCCATTTGTAGCCTTTGTTGGTTTATGTCTGCTTGTATTCGCCTCATTTATTTCACATAATGTGTGTGTGTGTGTGTGTGTGTGTGTGTGTGTGTGTGTGTGTGTGTGCACCTGAGTGAGACTAGAGGGGCTGCTAATACCATGGCACATCATGGTGCTCCCTGCCATAGGACTTACCACTCAGCGGGTTATCTTATGATAAAGACCGGTGTCAATTTTTTTCTGGGGAATAAAAAATCACTTGTAGTCTGCTGAAGAAGGGCTCAGAGTGAGGTCGAAATATACAGATATCTCATAAGCTTTAATTATAAAAAAGTATCTTAACATCCATTCTTTGAATAATGCCTTTCATGGCACTATATCCTCTATCGATTTCTTGATGCATTATTCTCTGTTCGATATTCACACCACACACTGAACTCAGACATTGACTTGAAACGATAAGTTTTCACAGGACTTTGAGGATCATGTGGATTTTCTGACCACAAGAACCGAGTATAATCTCTATCTATTTCTTGTAGTCCTACTCTTAAGAAAGCTTTGGAAATATCAGCCGTGTAGGCATATGGATTTGTGCGAAATTTCATAAGCACGTCTCCAAGCTTGTCTTTCTAGGTAGGTGTAATGTTTGTCAGGAAACAGGACAAGTGTTTCCTGACGCGGGTCTTAGTCATATGATGACACAGCTGGAGCTTTTGGTCATCTGACCGAGGACTTCCACTGGCTTACTCCTCCACCACTTTAAAAATCGTGGTTATGATTATAACCATTAGGTATTTTAAAGTCAATTGTTTTTCTAGTCATGGCAACCTTGTACATTATTTTGGACTGAATCACTGCTCATACCTTTGTTTATTTTACGGAAATAAGTGAGTGGAATCAAACAAATTCATTGTTTAATTTAATGATTAGGCCTAATGAGTAGGCACAGAATTTTGGCCTCATTTATTTCCCAGATCCTTTCAAAGCCTCACTGATGACTGTATAATTAGCTCCTTTAAACACACAGACAGACAGAAGAGATACGATAAAGCTCATGGAGCAGGAAGAGAGTGGACCTAGTAGTGACCACCGAAGAGGCCGGTCCAGGAGCTGTGAATCGACCCCTGCAACCACAAATAAGTGAGTACAAATACGTAAGTACACACACACATTGACCAATTTACATTTATTTGTGACTATTTATTTTATAAATTAGACACATATGCAACACTTGGGTATCTTTATTGAGGAAACGTTTCGCCACACAGTGGCTTCATCAGTCCAATACAAAGTAGAAAGGTGTAAGGAGAGGAGGAGTTTGAGGTAATCAGTCCCTCGGCCTGGAGTCGATGTGTTCAGTCCATCAATCTTGTAGGAATACAGCACAGGGCCGCAGAGGTGGTTTATATACTGTAGTCAGGTGTCTAATTTATAACTTGTCGGTTCTCTGAACCATTCATCTACATCCTGTCTGACACAGCAACATCTTGGGATCTTGATACAAACGAATTCTTCAACACTTGTCCAACCTTTGGACGAAGACCTACTTCGACTAGTGGATGGTACCACTATGACCCCGCCGCCTCCTCCTGTATATAAGCAACGTCTACGGCCCTGTGCTGTATTCCTAAAAGATTGATGGACTGAACACATCGACTCCAGGCCGAGGGACTGATTACCTCAAACTCCTCCTCTCCTTACACCTTTCTGCTTTGTATTGGACTGATGAAGCCACTGTGTGGCGAAACGTTTCCTCAATAAAGACACCCAAGTGTTGCATATGTGTCTAATTTATAACTTGTCGGTTCTCTGAACCATTCATCTACATACTATTTATTTTAAATAGTCAAACAGGAAACAAATTTCAAACTACCGTGAATGACTAAGCGATTCGCAGCTCAGTGGCAGCACCTTGAGTTTACAACCGAAGGACCCCGGTGCAATACCAGGCAAGTCCAGTCTTGGATTATTCCCTTAGAATTACTGTCTGTCCACCTTACAGTAAATAGGTAAACGAGTGTCAGTAAACTTTTGTGGGTCACATTCTCTGGGGTGATAGTATACTGTAATTTAAATTACGGCAGGCCTTTGAAATGAGCTGAGGTTGGGTAAATAGGCTGAGGTTTGATAAATGGGCTGAGGTTGGATAAATGCGCTGAGGTTGGATAAATGGGCTGAGGTTGGATAAATGGGCTGAGGTTGGATAAATGGGCTGAGGTTGGGTAAATGGGCTGAGGTTGGATAAATGGGCTGAGGTTGGATAAATGGGCTAAGGTTGGATAAATGGGCTGAGATTGGATAAATGGGCTGAGGTTGGATAAATGGGCTGAGGTTGGATAAATGGGCTGAGGTTTGATAAATGGGCTGAGATTAAATAAATGCTCTCAACCTGTAAATTCGATTGTTTAAAAAAAAAAAAATTAATTAGGAGCTACTAACATGAATCTAATATTCTTACTAGCTAGGCACCATTACCAAGAGGTTCGTTGCAGCTCGGTGTTAGAATCAATATATTTTAAATATGCAATTATGCATCCATACCCCATTAGTTTTCCGTAATTACTGTAGCCGAACAATACACAGTCCATGATGTATTTTAGGAAAACTTTGCAAAGTGTACATGACAAAGAACGATAGAGGAGTTTTTTATTAAATTAGGAAGATTTGTGTACATATACGCTACATTTTGCGGTTGTTTTTTGATTAACACGATATTTTACAAGGCTAAAGCAAGAGGTAAATATGTGAACCTCACTCATTAAGTTCACATTTCCGGGAGAAGTTACCTTCTCCAGTAGTATTTATCATGTGTTAAGCCTTGTATGTCCCTCTCATGCGTTTATACACGGTGACGTATATATCTCTCAACGTATATACCCTGAGGTATACATCTCTTGGTGTATATACAGTGAGAGGTATATATACTCTGAGAGGTGAATATCTCACAGAGAAACAAGTCACAAACATCCTACACTTAGAAAGGAAAATTTCTAATAATATAGAAGGAAATTATATAATTGGAATGTTTCACGAGGTAAGTTTGAGGTAATATATAGAAATTAGGTCAGAGCAACGGTATGCAGTAACCTTGGTGGGAGAACGGTGAGAGTTAACAGTGGGAGAAAGTCTACCATGTATGCATATAAATGTACCGGTATATCAAAAAATATTCATACATCTTTCCTACTGTTTGTAAACTTATTACCAGAGAAAAACACTTACCACTCAACCTATTTCCTTAAAATGAGGCATCAATAGGCTTCAATGTTTATTAGTAGGCAGAAAAATGACACTTTTCAATCTTCATATTACGTTAAAATAATGCACAGATAATATAATATCTTTATTTAGGCTTAAATTGAGAACTTCAGAGTTGAGGCCTTGATTTCCCAGAAAAAATTAGTGGTTACAAAAGTAAGTTGCATGGATTTTACAGATTATAACTGTTACGTTCGGTGATAAATTACAGAATAAATTGATATTAAAACTTAGTCAAGCAGATTACAATACTAATGACTGTTTACAAGTGTGCCAACTTATTAGTGTTGTTATTGAATAAATAAATTTGTAAATATTTCATTACTATCATGATTTGCTTAGCTAACAAAATAGATAGGTTCCAGGACCCATTGTATGCCTCTGGGTATGCTGTGACTACCGTCCATAGGATGGGTATGTTGTGACTACCGTCCATAGGATGGGTATGGTGTGACTACCGTCCATAGGATGGGTATGTTGTGACTACCGTCCATTGGATGGGTATGTTGTGACTACCGTCCATAAGATGGGTATGCTGTGACTACCGTCCATAAGATGGGTATGCTGTGACTACCATCCATAGGCTGGGTATGTTGTGACTACCATCCATAGGATGAGTATGTTGTGACTACCGTCCATTGGATGGGTATGTTGTGACTACCG
This sequence comes from Cherax destructor, assembly GCA_009830355.1. Classification (NCBI taxonomy): domain Eukaryota; kingdom Metazoa; phylum Arthropoda; class Malacostraca; order Decapoda; family Parastacidae; genus Cherax; species Cherax destructor. The sequence goes on from WNWK01000349.1 coordinate 490,027, forward strand.
TCCATAGGATGGGTATGCTGTGACTACCGTCCATAAGATGGGTATGCTGTGACTACCATCCATAGGCTGGGTATGTTGTGACTACCATCCATAGGATGAGTATGTTGTGACTACCATCCATAGGATGGGTATGCTGTGACTACCGCCCATAAGATGGCCATGATGTGACTACCGTCCATAGGATGGGCATGATGTGACTACCATCCATAGGATGGGTATGGGGTGTGTGATCAGGACATGACACTAAAGAGCGTATTAGTCAGGCTAGGAAGGGGAGTAATCAGTAGAAAGTTATTCTCTCCTCTGAGCACTGAAACTCATTCATAGTGAAAACACTGGTACAAATAAAGGACGAGAATATTTGAGTGCATGAGTGTATTAAGATGTGGCTATGGGAGTCGAGTATTAGCTCCTGGCCTTGCTTCTTTATTACTCAGGAACGATCACACTTTATTCCTGGCTTCATGGGCCCTATCATATCTATTTTTAAAGTTGTTTATGGAAATTGCTTTCACCACTTTCTCATCCAGATCGTTCCACTTACTAACCACAGACTGAAGAAATACTAATTGACATCCTGGATCTTATTTGCTTTTACCTGACCTATAGAATCCTTTGAGTAACTTTTACGTCATCATATCTTTCCCGATTCTCAAATTTTCTAGTGTTGTTAATTGTAGTTCTTCGAGCCTTCCTTAATAGGTCTTTTAATTCATTCTTCGTTAACTCCTGGAGTTTACCTGGAGAGAGTTCCGGGGGTCAACGCCCCCGCGGCCCGGCCTGTGACCAGGCCTCATGGTGGATCAGGGCCTGATCAACCAGGCTGTTACCTAGTCTCAGGATTTTCTTTAACCTATAGATATGCTTGTTCAGATATGAGCTCTATGTTGAGATACTCCATACGAATTGATGGTTCCAGCATACGTCATATACCTGAACGTTGTTCTTAAGTTTGCTAGAAGTGCATGCTTCACAGCAGTTATTTGATGTGCACCTCTGGTAATAAGCTTGGTGTTATGCTTACCCCTAGGTCTGAGATTTGTAGCCTCTGGCCCCGTTACCCCCAAGTCTGTATTCTCTATTTGATCTAGTGCCTTCCCCAGTTTCCCTAACCTTCCACTTACTGGGGTTGAAATCCAATACCCACTTGTCTAACCATTACTCAGTCTGTTCAAGTTCTCTTGTATCTTTTCCAGGAATGCAATCTCCTCAGTAGGACTTTTCTTGTCACGCATGTTGTTACATATATCAGGAATAGTATGGGTCTCAGTACGAAATCTTTCGAGACACCTTGCATCATACGCTCGTCCATCTCAAAATATTTTTTCAGACCATCGTTCTCTTGATCTAGTAAAATACATGTCCAGTTATTCCTTCCTGCTCTTTCAGTTTGTTAATTAGTCTCTTGCGGGGAACAGTTTTCAAACGGTATTTTACAATCAAGAAATATTTAGTCAATCCATTTTTGTTGCCTAATCTCTATTGCCTTACATAAGTGTGCTCACATAGTTGTGTGATAAAGACACTTATGTGCAGATTAAGACATTTATTACAGTAAATGTTTCGCCAATATTGGCCTTACGGTCCCCATGCAGAGACATCTGAGAGGAAATATAGTGGCGAGAGACATGATAAGAAACGAGAGGATAGAGATAGTAATACTAGAGCCACGAGTAGATGGTGGATATCACGTGATAGTTGGGCAACATCCTGTTTTTGCCAAGAGTTTGGATATGTCGAACCTGACGGAATTCTGTGCTCATAGAGGTTGAGTCCACTTACCAGCACGTTTTATTGATTCCTGGCCTCCAGGATCTACCTGGAGTATACCTGGAGAGAGTTCCAGGGGTCAACGCCCCTGCGGCCCGGTCTGTGACCAGGCCTCATGTTGGATCAGAGCCTGATCAACCAGGCTGTTACTGCTGGCCGCACGCAGTCCAACGTACGAACCACAGCCTGGCTGGTCAGGTACCGACTTTAGGTGCCTCAGACTTTACTCTGTTGACTACTACTCTTTGTTTGTGTACTGATGAAACTGGTGGTGTTTGGCTTCCCTAAATTTCATTCAATTTATTTTACTTATTCATCACACTGAGACAAGAAAAATACTACGTAACGTTCCTGAATCATTTGTGTCTTTAGCTGTTACCTTTGTGTTTAGGCTTCATTTCCTCACATCTCAAACAGCCTGACCCTATCCACTCTATCTAACCCCCTAAGTATTTAATCTGCTATGATAATGTCCTCCCTAGTCGTCCTCTCTTCCTGTGTTGTTAGGCTGAATTCCATAATTTTTAAAGGGGTGGACCGGTAAGCCAGCGGAAGGCCTCGGTCAGATGACCAAAAGCTCCAACGGCGGGTCATCATATAACTAAGACCCGCGTCAGGAAACATTTGTCCTGTTTCCTGACAAACCTTACCTAACCTAACCTCCATTCTCGTCAGTTCCAGTACCCATTTCATTGTCAAACTTTGGGTTTTCTCTAGTTTCTTAATAATGCTTGATCACGTGCAGACGTCATGCATTAGTCACATACTCTTTGACTGATAGGCCTAATGCAAGCTGTGAGTAATGTCTGAAATTAAGCTGGTTATGGATCTTGAAAGCAAGTTTTTGGGTTAACCAGTTTTTCACATGGCGCTGAAGTTGTGGTTAATATGTTCCTCTGGTGATATTCTTGGTGCGAATCTTACTCCCAATTCTTGTCTTTGTATGTTGTCTGCAGTCTCTTCCAGTTTGTATTATATATCTTACTTCTCCCCTTCTTCTAATCTCACTACTTTATACTTATTAAGATTGAATTCAAGTATCCGCCTTCCTGACCACATTTATAATCTGTTGAAGTCGTCCTGGAGCCTCTCCCTGTTGTCAGATTGTTTTCTTCCGTATTAATTTCACATCAGCAGCAGTGATATGAGGGTTCAGTAATCTCTGGCAGGTCATTTATGTATACCAGGAACAGCAGCGGTTCAAACACTGATCCTTGGGGAACTCCACTCTTCCTCCCTGCCCACTCCGAAAACCCCTTTCTTACCATTGCTCTCTGACCCTGTCCCAAAGATATTCTTGTATACACTTAAGGACCTTCACTGTTCATGTGCATGTATGTGCCATGTGCGTATGTGCCATGTGCGTATGTGCATGTGTACACCAGTGTGCGTATGGTTATCAGCTGAGCCGTAACATTATTGGAACGGTGAGTGTCAGAAGGTGTTTACGTCCAGCTGGAGCCCCGGCCCTCTCTCTCTCCACCTCGACTTTGACTGTGTTTTTTGGTGTGTGTGTGGGCGTGTGGTCGCCGTTGCTGGGATAATGACCATGGGAGACCACGCCCCTAACGCGCCCGTGGCTTCACTCGTATTTCCGGTCTTAATTCGCCCAATATTGGCTCAGGTAAATGTGGAGATTAAGACTTGGGAAGGGCAGCATCGAGTTCAGTCTCCAAGGATAGATTACTAAATGAAGGTTGTTGAGCATCTTAAAGGCTCTATTACATATAAGGTTAATTAATAATGTCATTCATGTATGGGTTGAATGAAGCAGTACTGGCCATTACATAAGGGAATCCTGAATGATTCTTATTCTGTCAGCTGTGGTGTTCAAAATTCGTTCTCGTAGAGCTAAAAACAATTGTATTCAATTATTGTCTCTATTTTAGTATAGCTAGAGCAAGCACACTTAAGAACGAGGTAGCTCTTGTGATACTGAGAATCAAGCCAGTGTTAATAGGCTAATGTATTAGTTACAGTATGAAAGGTTAATGTTACTGAATTGATCCATCACACAGGTGGTCGAGGCCAGAGCACAGCTTTTACACATCCTGTGGTGCCATAGGTTGCAATTAGTCATACAATGGAAATAATTCATATTGATTTTATTGGGTTATCCTAGGTTAACTCTGCACAGACGTATGTTGTATGGCAATATGTATGTACCCTCTGTACCATTATATAAATTAAAGCTAAGTCATATTTTTTTTATTTTTCTGAATATATGTAGCTTATATTCTTTTGAGATAAGTTTAATTTATGGTTACTGAAAATGGTTATACTGGTATTATAATTATAAAATGGTTGTGGAAAATGCACAATAGTTATATGCATATATTGGTAGTAAATTATGTAGTTTTAACCTAGAATAGTCTCCCACCCAATAAAAAACACAAATCAGTGTGACTTATTACCATTGGGGCTCTGAGTTACCCAAAAAAGTGATATAGTATTATAATTTTCAGTGTTGAAAATATAATGGAAAATTGCTCTATAGTCTTATGTTTATATAATTGCAAATAATTTAATTTGAATGAATGCTGTAATTTAATACATAAACCTGCTCATTGATGCTCTGAATCTTAGAAATCTACAGGTCTATTTTCTAACAGTCAGATATTTTTTCCAGGTGGAGCGGGAAAATGTAGCGTCAAGTCAAACACTCCGCTCTGCCCTGAGTAAAGTGGAGGCAGCACATCCAGGATTCACCTACGAGATGGTCATGGGTCTTGTTCGCAAGGCAGATCTCACTGTAAACATGAATGAGTCCATCCTCAGATTACAAGGCTCTGTAAATGAATCTGAATGTATGTAGTCAAGTGACTCTTCAGAGAGTCATGAAGTTACAAGCTTCTGAACAGAATTGTTGAATAAGTATTTGGTGTCAAATAATTTTTTCAGTTGGCTGTTTTAGTTATAAAAAAATTTGTTCAGTACTCCTGGTCCAAGGAATTGGAGCTCTCCTCCCCTTTCTTGAATTGAACCTGATTACTTCCTATTCCCCCATGATTCCTATGGATTTAGTTCTTCCCATTACTATGAACCATACAGGTTGAATGCTTACCTGTGACCTACTTCAAGGGCTTTCCTCCTCTCATAGCCTTGTCTGGGGACAGGCTTTCTTGGTGATTATGGAGGATTGTTTTCGAATATAATAATTTTTTTCCATGAGTATAATAATAATGTACAGTACAGTACTTCAAAAATGGACGTATAAACAATTCCTTTTTAAAGTTATTTTATTTATTGACAAGTGTTGAACAGAATTATAACCTTATAGGCAAATTAATAATTAACAAATAAAGAAATTATGAGTTTGATCTTAGATATAAACTCGTGGCTAGATATATACTTCATGTCTTGCAATCCTCATGACCACACAAGTGTAATACCATATACAGTGGACCCCTGAGTTACGAGCACCCCGGAAATCGTACACTTATGTAAGTATAATATTGTAAGTGTATTTTTGGGGGTCTGAAATGGACTAACCTACTTGACATTATTTCTTAAGGGAGTAAATTCGTTCGGTAATGGCACTTGAACAGGATTCTGGAATGAATTATGCTCGTAACTCGGGGGTCCACTGTATTCAGATTTAGCAGACAACTCAAACAATAAGGGACAGTGGCTATATATGTCCAATTCACATGGATTTTAGCTCTTTGGAATGGTGGAATAATCACACATCATTCTGTCAAAGCTTTGTATAATTGTATGGCCCCATTAACAATTAAATTCTTCCAAAGCTTAATTGGGGCCCAATGGTTCACTGGCGTTGGTTATTTTAAACTTGGTACAAGGATATCAATGTCCTTCAGATCCTGGTTTGAAGTATTCTTCATTTCAATTATTTGTTTTACATGAACTTTGATCATATGAATAAGAGTGATTACGATCGGTTTGACTACTGTAGGTAATAAAGTTTTAGTCTTTCTTTAATCTGCCCAAAATTCTTTGCATTACAAGAGACTTGCTGAAATTGTACTACATGAAGATATGTAGTCTCAAAATTGTAAAAACTTTTTTTTTTTAAATACTGTATACAGTGGTACCCCGAGTTTTGAACTTTCTTCGTTCCAGAAGGCTGTTCAAGTGCCGTTACCGAACGAATTTGTTCCCATAAGGAATAATGTAAATTAGATTAGTCCGTTTCAGCATTTACAATAATACACTTACATAATTGGTCGAGTTGGGAGCAGTTCGAAACTCGGGATACCACTGTAATTTGAATTTGCATAACAGGCGAAATTACCAAGCGATTATCTTATTGGTGTGTGATCTGATAATCCTTCGTAGTCTAGTTAGAACTTAGTTATTTTTTGGTTCTGGTTCCCTTAAATCTGATTGTGGTGCAATAGTTATCATGCCGATCTGGAAGAAAGTAAATATCCTGTGTGAGAGACACTGAGGTGTTTTAAGAACACTTTGTTTCTTCTCTCAATTAAATGATTTACTTGTGATGTATTAAGTACAATACGTATGGTTAAGTGCAAAAAAAAAAAAAATAGAATACATTGAAGGCATGAATCTCTTAGATCTCCTCAAAGGCTAGGTGTTATCTAGACCATCATATTTGCATGCTGGAACAGATACGAGATGCGAGATATTGTTAAAATTGGTTGTGAAAGTCTACTGTATTATTACCTTATGATTTGGCACAATCCTAAAATACAATATTGATACAGTGGAACCTTGGTTTTCGTCTTTAATTCGTTCCAGAAAGTCTGACGAAAACCGAATTTGATGAAAACTGAAACAATCTTTCCCATAAATAATGTAAATCCAATTAATCCGTTCCAGATACCCAAAAGTATTAAAAAAAGATGCATTTTCTAGAGAATAACTATAATTTTACATACAGAAAACAATGAGACATAAATAAAATATAAAGGACTAATGAAATGGATAAATGAACATTTAACATAACTTTTACCTTTATTGAAGACTCTTGATGGCGTATGGAAGATGGTGAGGAGGGGAGAGGGAGGAGAGGTTATTGTTTGGAAGGGGAATCCCCTTCCATAAGGACTTAGGTATCAAGTTCCTATCCAGGGTTACTTCCCTTCTTTGTCTTTTACTGGCACTAGGACCAGCTTGAGAGTCACTGGACTCCTGTTTGCACAAAAAAATCTGTCCAGAGAGGTCTGTTTCTGGCATCTCTAAGATTTGCCTAAAATGGGACAAGGCATTGTCATTGAACATGTTGCAGACAGCTTGCAACAGCTTTGTTAGGGAGATATTTCTCCACAAAACTTTGCAACTCACTCCACTTTGCACACATGTCCTTAATCACTGAAGAAGACACATTCTCCCCTCTCTCTTCCTCCTCCTCTGAAGCAATTTCCTCAGCTGCAATCTGTTGCTGTTCCAGTTGAAGGTGTTGCAGCTCTTCAGTGGTCGTCCACCAACTCTTCTACATCCTGGCCACTCACATCCAACCCCATGGACTTCCCCAAAGGCACTCAGAACTTTCTTTGGCCCCATGGTGGCTTATTTAGCAGTCGCACTCAATAAACAAGCACAAAAAACAATGGATTATTATGAAATATTTCATATGAACGTGCAGGGCAATGTTCACTCGACGAGAAACAAAGCCAGACTGACTCTGAACACTTGCATGGGATGCTTTGTGTGGGCACGGGCAGGCGGACACATTCGGTATGGCGGACGAAAACCGAGGTGATGAATGAAAACTGGGACAAAATTTTGAAGAAAAAGTCATCGAAAATCAAATTCAACGAAAACCAGGGCAAACAAAAACCGAGGTTCCACTGTACTTTACTCTTCTGTCAATATCTTACATGCACAATGTTTTATTTTTATACATTTTCTTTCTGAAGTTGTTGAATACTATTCCAGTAAATGCTCTATGAAGAGATAATGGCTTTGTTTAGGGGTTCGTTTTTTATACGGTTTCTTTACCTTTTTTTCTGAACTTAGGTAGTCAGGAACATAATTCAGTAATTAAATTTTTTTATCTAATGTTTTAAGTATGTATTGTAAAATGCATGTACAGAGTTTTTTTTTATCACCAGCAGATTTGCATGTGTAAGTTTTTATTTTTTTCATCTCATTTTTTATACATATTCACTGCAGTAATTATTAAACTTTTACTGTTCTAAGTTATAATTGTCATACATTTTACATCTTTTTGTATTTAACATTGTGTACTGTTTGTACAGATTTTGCAGTACAAGTTTTGTATTACAGGTGGTGACTACAGAGTAACACGCACTGAAGATGCTTTTCAAGAGCTAAATAAAAAATCGGCAAACCTCAAGCGCATACTGTCACGCATCCCAGATGAGATAACAGATAGGAAGACTTTCTTGGAAACCATTAAGTAAGATAACTTTTTTGTATTGTTAGAATAGCTGGTATATTGTAGCATATATCTTCAGAGTACAGTATATAAATACACAAATTATTAAGCTGTTTTGCAGTGCACTATTTTTCTACATACGTACCTTCATCTATGTGCAATATATAAGGATGGTATCCCCCAAAGATTTTGTTACTTACTTTTTAACAAAAATGCTTTATTTCTGCCTCTGTATGAGTATGTATGTTTTTGGGTCAGATTATTTTTAATAAAATATTTTTAAATTAAATTTTATTACTTATTATAAAGATATGCATATACTTTACCATCATCCCTACAAATTTGTTGGGAATGGGGGAGGGCTACATTCCTTGAAATCTTGAAAAAGTAAAACCTGCCAATACGTACATAATAAAGGCTCTTAAGTGCATAAGAGATTGTCTCAGATTTAGGTTCAATTTGCATTTTAGACAGCAACCACTCAGGGAGGTACTACCATCCTGCCAGGTGACTGTGAAACAGAAACCTGAAACTGTTTTACATGATGGTAGGATTGCTGGTGTCTTTTTTCTGTCTCATAAACATGCAAGATTTCAGGTACGTCTTGCTACTTCTACTTACACTTAGGTCACACTACGCAAACATGTACACGTTTATTGTATACACACTCATCTGAGTTTTCTTTGATTTTATCTTAATAGTTCTTGTTCTTATTGCTTTTCCCTTTCATATCCATGGGGAAGTGGAATAAGAATCTTTCCTCCGTAAGCCATGCGTGTTGTAAAAGTCAACTAAAATGCCGGGAACAATGGGCTAGTAACCCCTTTTCCTGTATAGCTTACTAAAAAGAAGAAGAAGAAAATCGTCAAAGTGGGATGTTTGAATGTGCGTGGATGTTGTGCGAATGATAAGAAAGAGATGATTGTAGATGTTATGAATGAAAAGAAGCTGGATGTCCTGGCTTTAAGTGAGACAAAGCTGAAGGGGGTAGGAGAGTTTCAGTGGGGAGAAATAAATGGGATTAGATCAGGGTTTCAAATAGAGTTAGAGCTAAAGAAGGAGTGGCAATAATGTTGAATAATCAGTTATGGCAGGTAAAGAAGGAATATAAATGTATAAATTCAAGGATTATGTGGAGTAAAATAAAGGTTGGATGTGAAAAGTGGGTTATAGTAAGTGTTTATGCACCTGGAGAAGAGAGAAGTGTAGAAGAGAGAGAGAGATTTTGGGAAATGTTGAGTGAGTGTGTGGGAGTTTTGAACCAAGTGAGAGAGTAATTGTGGTTGGGGATCTTAATGCTAAAGTGGGTAAAAATGTTGTGGATGGAGTAGTAGGTAAATTTGGGGTGCCAGGGGTAAATGTAAATGGGGAGCCATTAATTGAGCTATGTGTAGAAAGAGGTTTGGTAATAAGTAATACATATTTTATGAAAAAGAGGATAAATAAATATACAAGGTATGATATAGCACGTAAGGAAAGTAGTTTGTTGGATTATGTATTGGTGGATAAAAGGTTGATGAGTAGGCTTCAGGATGTACATGTTTATAGAGGGGCAACGGATATATCAGATCATTATTTGGTTGTAGCTACAGTTAGAGTAAAAGGTAGATGGGACAAAGGAAAATGGCAACAGCAAGTAAGAGAGAGGTAAAAGTGTATAAACTAAGGGAGGAGGAAGTTAGGGTGAGATATAAGCAACTATTGGCAGAAAGGTGGGCTAGTGCAAGTAGGAGTAGTGGGGGTTGAAGAAAGTTGGGATAGTTTTAAAAATGCAGTATTAGAATGTGGGGCAGAAGTTTGTGGTTATAGGAGGGTGGGTGCAGGAGGAAAGAGGAGTGAGTGGTGGAATGAAGAAGTAAAGGGTGTGATAAAAGAGAAAAAGGTAGCTTATGAGAGGTTTTTACAAAACAGAAGTGTTAGTAGAAGAGCAGAGTATATGGAGAGTAAAAGAAAGGTGAAGAGAGTGGTGAGAGAGTGCAAAAGAAGAGCGGATGAAAGAACGGGAGAGGCTCTGTCAAGAAATTTTGCTGAAAACAAGAAAAATTTTGGAGTGAGATAAACAAGGTAAGAAAGCCTAGGGAACGAATGGATTTGTCAGTTAAAAACAGAGTAGGGAGTTAGTAGATGGGGAGCTGGAGGTATTGGGTAGATGGCGGAATATTTTGAGGAACTTTTAAATGTCGATGAAAAGAGGGAGGCGATAATTTCATGTACTGGCCAGGAGGTACAACATCGTTTAGGAGTGAAGAAGAGCAGGATGTGAGTGTGGGGAGGTGCGTGAGGCATTACGTAGAATGAAAGGGGGTAAAGCAGCTGGAATTGACGGAATCATGACAGAAATGTTAAAAGCAGGGGGATATAGTGCTGGAGTGGTTGGTATTTTTGTTTAATAAATGTATGAAAGAGGGAAGGTACCTAGGGATTGGCAGCGAGCATGTATAGTTCCTTTATATAAAGGGAAGGGGGATAAAGAGAGTGTAAAAATTATAGGGGAATAAGTTTACTGAGTATACCAGGTAAAGTGTATGGCAGGGTTATTATTGAAAGAATTAGAGGTAAGACAGAGAGTAGGATTGCAGATGAGCAAGGAGGCTTTAGAGTGGGTAGGGGATGTGTAGATCAAGTGTTTACAGTGAAGCATATATGTGAACAGTATTTAGATAAAGGTAGAGAAGTTTTTATTGCATTTATGGATTTAGAAAAGGCATATGATAGAGTGGATAGGGGAGCAATGTGGCAAATGTTGCAAGTGTATGGAATAGGTAGTAAGTTACTGAAGGCTGTAAAGAGTTTTTATGAGGATAGTGAGGCTCAGGTTAGGGTGTGTAGGAGAGAGGGAGATTACTGCTTGTTACTACCAACAATATCAAAACCTACAAGAATCTCCGAGACTAGTACCTCACTACTAGACCACATCTGGACTAATACTATAGCCCCTCTAAAATCAGGCATCATCACAGACAACACCACAGACCACTATCCGACCTTTCTCATAACTAATCTTGGTAAATTGCCCCTAGATATTACAAAAGTTACCTTCAGACTACATAATGAGTCAGCTGTAAATAACTTTATAACAGCTATGATTAACATTGACTGGCATAATGAGTTAGAAACATATACAGATACTAATGAATGCATCAAGAATTTCCTTAACAAAACCCACCACCTCTATAACAAACATTGCCCTAAAAAAACTAAACAGATCACAGCTAAGAGACTTAACAATCCCTGGCTAACACCCAGCATCCTTAAATCCATTAACAAAAGGCACCAATATGAAAAACAATACAGAAGGGGTCTAATAACCAGAGAACAATCCAAACGCTACTCATCAACCCTTACCAGCCTGATAAGGAGATCAAAAAATTGTATTATGAGAACAGACTCCAGAACATAAAAGGTGATATGAAAAGACCTGGAAGACCCTATCTGCAATTCTAGGAAATAATAAGATAGCGAAAAACAACACCATCAAATTATCAAGAGCAGATGAACCCCTACTCTCACCTACTGAGACAGCAAACAGACTTAATGTTTTCTTCTCCACCATAGGAAAGAATCTAGCGAGTAAAATCCCAAGCTCAAACACCCGTCCAACAGACTACCTCACAAACACCTACCCTAATACGCTATTCCTAGCTCCTACCAACCCAATTGAAGTCTCGCTCATAATCAACACCCTTAAAAACAAGGCAGGAGACATAAACAGCCTACCAACTTTTATGTACAAAAAGCTTCACAGGTACTGTCACCAATCATAGCAACTCTATTCAATAAATCCATTGAAGCCTCTACCTTTCCATCAATTCTCAAAATAGCTAGGGTCACCCCGATCCACAAAGGAGGTGATCAAACAGACCTGAATAATTATAGACCAATTTCTAATTTACCATTGCTTTCTAAAATCTTCGAAAATTAATTCATAGACAAATCTATTCCTACCTCGTCTCACACAATGTACTCAACCCCTGTCAATTTGGATTCAGGACAAACAAGAGCACAAACGATGCTATTACACACATGTTGGAGTTAATATATACAGCACTTGAGAAAAAGAAGTCCCACTGGGAATCTTCATTGATCTCCGCAAAGCTTTTGATACAGTCGACCATGATTTACTGCTCACAAAATTAGCACACTATGGTATAAGGGGCACCCACTCAACTACCTAAAATCATACCTCACCAACAGAAGCCAATACGTGTACACAAATGGAGAGAACTCTTCCACACAACCAATTACAATCGGAGTCCTCAAGGAAGTGTCCTGGGGCCACTCCTATTCTTCATTTACATAAATGACCTACCGAATGCATCACAACTACTCAAACCCATTTTATTTGCAGATGACACAACATATGTCTTCTCTCACCCAAATCCAGTTATACTGGCCAACACTGTTAATGCCGAATTACAGAAAATATCAACATGGATGACGACTAACAAGCTTACTCTCAATACTGACAAGACCTACTTCATACAGTTTGGAAGCAAAGTCACAAATGTTCCACTTAACATAACACTTAATGGTACACCCATCACAAGACTCACAGAGGAAAATTCCTAGGAATCCACCTTGACAGTAGCCTTAAATTCCAAACACATATACAACAAATTTCCAAGAAAATCTCGAAGACAGTAGGCATATTATCAAAGATACGCTATTATGTACCTCAATCAGCTCTCCTTGCACTCTATCATTCACTTATCTACCCGTATCTCACCTATGGAATCTGTGCATGGGGATCAACAACGTTAAATCACCTTAGACCACTCATAACACAACAAAAGGCCGCAGTCAGAATGATAACAAATTCCCACTCTAGACAGCATACTCCACCAATATTCAAAAGTCTCAAACTACTCACCGTAAAGAACATTCATACTTACTCTTGTGCCTACTACATATATAAAACTTTACACTCAAAATCCCTCTGCTCAAAACTCTCCTCACCAACTTTAATAGGACCCATGACCACAACACACGACACAGATCACTTTTGATATACCCCGTGTTCATATCAACCTATGTAAAAATTCTATGCACATAAAGGGCCCCAGAATCTGGAATTCATTACCAGTAAATATTAAGATAATCTTGTCTGAAAATCAATTTAAGACTCAACTCAAAACCACCTACTCACCCAAACCTAAATGATCATGCTATAAACTACTTTGAAAAATGCTCATTGTTACTTTCCTATACGATAATCTCAATTTTTAATAATATGTTACTATTATGTTACCCCTACTCATATTATAAGTTAATGTCAAAAATGCTCAATGTTATTTTCCTTAAGATAATCTCAATTCCATATTATCATTCAAGAATCTTAACACCTGTAACAATCTAAGATCTAATATCATTATATAATAATTTAAACAGTAAAATTTCATCATATTGTAATTTTGAAAATAATTTTTAACTAGAATAAACTCAATAAATTTCTCTAATATTAAGTACCTAGTTTTTAAGGACTAGAATAAGCTGCCCCTAATGCCATGGCATGTCAGTGGCTCTCCTTGCACTCAATTTACATTGTAACTTCCAATACCCATGTAACCTGCAATGAAATAAAATTTGTTTGTTTGTTTTAAAAGTAGGTCTTAGACAGGGTTGTGTAATGTCACCATGGTTGTTTAATATATTTATAGATGGGGTTGTAAAAGAAGTAAATGCTAGGGTGTTGGGGAGAGGGGTGGGATTAAATTATGGAGAATTAAATGCAAAATGGGAGTTGACACAGTTACTTTTTGCTGATGATACTGTGCTTATGGGAGATTCTAAAGAAAAGTTGCAAAGGTTAGTGGACGAGTTTGGGAGAGTGTGTAAAGGTAGAAAGTTAAAAGTGAACATAGATAAGAGTAAGGTGATGAGGGTATCAAACGATTTAAATAAAGAAAAATTGGATATCACATTGGAGAGAGGGATTATGGAAGAAGTAAATGTTTTCAGATATTTGGGAGTTGATGTGTCAGCAGATGGGTTTATGAAGGATGAGGTTAACCATAGAATTGATGAAGGAAAAAGGTGAGTGGTGCATTGAGGTATCTGTGGAGACAAAAACGTTATCCATGGAGGCAAAGAAGGGAATGTACGAAAGTATTGTGGTACCAACACTCTTATATGGGTGTGAAGCATGGGTTGCAAATGCTGCAGCGAGGAGGAGGCTGGAGGCAGTGGAGATGTCCTGTCTAAGGGCAATGTGTGGTGTAAATATTATGCAGAAAATTCGGAATGTGGAAATTAGGAGAAGGTGTGGAGTTACTAAAAGTATTTGTCAGAGGGCTGAAGAGGGGTTGTTGAGGTGGTTTGGTCATTTAGAGAGAATGGATCAAAGTAGAATGACTTGGAGAGCGTATAAATCTGTAGGGAAGGAAGGCGGGGTAGGGTCGTCCTAGAAAGGTTGGAGGAAGGGGTAAAGGAGGTTTTGTGGGCGAGGGCTTGGACTTCCAGCAAGCAGTGTGAGCGTGTTAGATAGGAGTGAATGGAGACGAATGGTTTTGGGACATGACGATCTGTTGGAGTGTGAGCAGGGTAACATTGTGTGAAGGGATTCAGGAAACCAGTTAATTGATTTAGTTGGACTTGAGTCCTGGAAATGGGAAGTACAATGCCTGCACTTTAAAGGAGGGGTCTGAGATAGTGACAGCTGGGAGGGACTTTTCTCAGCTGTAGTATCTGAGCTCCTCTGCAAAGACAGTGATTATGTATGAGTGTGGTGAAAGTGTTGAATGATGATGAAAGTTTTTTCTTTTGGGGATTTTCTTTTTTTGGGTCACCCTGCCTCGGTGGGAGACGGCCGACTTGTTGAAAAAAAAAAAAAAAAAAAAATATATATATGTATATACAGTGGTACCTCGAGTTACGATGGTCCCCAAAATCGCCCTTTTATGTAAGTTTATTTTTTTAAATGCTTTTGTAAGTATATTTTTGGGGGTGTAAAAGGACTAGTCTATTTTACATTATTCCTTATGGGGATAAATTTGTTTGGTAATGGCACTTGAACAGCATTCTCGAACGAAAAAATATCGTAACTCGAGGTACCACTGTATATATATTTTTTACACTTCAGCTGTTTCCCACCGAGGCAGGGTGACAAAAAAAAAAGAAAAAAATCTTTCATTATTTAACACTTTCACCATCACTCATACATAATCACTGTCTTTCCAGAGGTGCTCAGATATGACAGCTTAGAGGTCCCTCCAAACTGCCAATATCCCAGACCCCTCCTTTAAAGTGCAGGCATTGTATTTCCCATTTCCAGGACTCAAGTCCGGCTAACCGGTTTTCCTGAATCCCTTCACAAAATATTACCCTGCTTACACTCCAACAGCTCATCATGTCCCAAAAACCATTAGTCTCCATTCACTCCTATCTAACACGCTCACGCATGCTTGCTGGAAGTCGAAGCCCCTCACCCACAAAACCTTTACCCCCTCCCTCTAACGTTTTCGGGGATGACCCCTACCCTACCTTCCTTCCCCAACAGATTTATATGCTCTACAAGTCATTCTATTTTGTTCCATTCTCTCTAAATGACCAAACCACCTCAACAGCCCCTCTTCACCCCTTTGACTAATACTTTTAGATCATCCACATGATTATATTTTTAGTCCAAGGAATTGAAGCTACGCTCACCTCTTGTTGGATCAAACTTGATTATCTTTCATTTCCCAGATGCTGTATGGCGTCTATGCACTTAGCTGTTTCCCTTGAAAATGATAATAATAATAATATATTAATAATGATTACTTAATTCATTCTGGCAGAGAAATTGCAAGTGCAATCAAGAAGCTGTTGGATGCTGTGTCAGAAGTGTCTCAGTACATACCAGGCACACAAGGCAAGCAGGCACTGGAACATCGTAAACGTGACTTTGTAAAGCATAGCAAGAAGTTCAGCAACACACTCAAAGAGTACTTCAAGGAGGGACAGTAAGGCATTTGTGACAATGTTCTTGTGCAAGAATGGTAGAATTATTTTTTATTTTTTATTAATACATTGGCTGTTTCCCACCAAGGCATGGTGGCCCGAATAAGAAAAACTTTAATCATCATTCACTCCATCACTGTCTTACCAGAGGAGTGCTAACATTGCAGTTATAAAACTGCAACATTAACACCCCTCCTTCAGAGTACAGGCACTGTACTTCCCACCTCCAGGACTTATGTCCGGCCTGCCGATTTCCCTGAATCCCTTCATATATGTTACCTTGCTCACACTCCAACAGCACATCAAGTCCTAAAAACCATTTGTCTCCACTCCTATCTAACATGCTCACACATGCTTGCTGGAAATACAAGCCCCTCACACACTAAACATCCTTTACCCCCTTCCTCCACCCTATCATTGGCTGACCCCTACCCTGCCTTCCTTTTCACTACAGATTTATATGCTCCCCAAGTCATTCTATTTCGTTCTATCCTCTCTAAATGTCCAAACCACTTCAACAACCCCTCCTCAGCCCTCTGGATAATGCTTTTATTAACCCCACACCACCATCTAATTTCCAAACTAGGATCCTCTGCATTATATTCACACCACACATTTCCCTCAGACATGACATCTCCACTTCCTCCAGCCTTCTTGTTGTAACATTCACTACCCATGCCTCACACCCATATAAGAGCATTGGTATAACTATGCTCTCATACATTTTCCTCTTTGCTTCCCTGGATAATGTTCTTTGTCTCCACAGACTCCGAAGTGCACCACTAATCTTTTTCCCCTCATCAGTTCTATGAAGAGGGGAAATTACAGTAAATATGTTGATTAATTATCTAGTTGTAGCTACATTTAGAGTAAGAGGTAGATGGAACAAAAGGAAAATGGCAACAGTAAGTAAGAGAGGTGAAAGTTTATAAACTAAGGGAGGAGGAAGTTAGGGTGAGATATAAGCAACTATTGGCAGAAAGGTGGGTTAGTGCATGTATGGGTAGTAGGGGGGGTTGAAGAGGGATGGGATAGTTTAAAAAATGCAGTATTAGAATGTGGGGCAGAAGTTTGTGGCTATAGGAGGGTGGGTGCAGGAGGAAAGAGAAGTGATTAATGGAATGATGAGGTAAAGGGTGCAATAAAAGAGAAAAATGTAGTTTATGAGAGGTTTTTACAAAGCAGAAGTGATATAAGAAGGGCAGAGTATTTGGAGAGTAAAATAAAGGTGAAGAGAGTGGTGAGAGAGGGCAAAATGAGACCAAATGATAGAGTGGAAGATGCACTGTCAAGAAATTTTGTTGAGAAGAAAATTTTTTGGAGTGAGATAAGTTAAGAAAGCCTAGGGAATGAATGGATTTTTTCAGTTAAAAACAGAGTAGGGGAGTTAGTAAATGAGGAGCTGGAGGTATTGGGTAGATGGCAGGAATATTTTGAGGAACTTTTAAATGTCGATGAAGATAGGGAGGCAGTAATTTCATGCACTGGCCAGGGACGTATAACATCTTTTAGGAGTAAAGAAGAGCAGGATGTGAGTGTGGGGGAGGTGTGTGAGGCATTACATAGAATGAAAGGGGGTAAAGCAGCTGGAACTGATGGGATCATGACAGAAATGTTAAAAGCAGGAGGAGATAGTGTTGGAGTGGTTGGTATTTTTGTTTAATAAATGTATGAAAGAGGGGAAGGTACCGTGGGATTGGCAGAGAGCGTGTATAATTCCTTTATATAAAGGGAAGGGGGAAAAAAGAGATTGTAAAAATTATAGGGGAATAAATTTCCTGAGTATACCAGGTAAAGTGTATGGTAGGGTTATTGAAAGAACTAGAGGTAAGACAGAGGGCAGGATTGCAGATGAGCAAGGAGGCTTTAGAATGGGTAGGGGATGTAGATCAGGTGTTTACATTGAAGCATATATGTGAACAGTATTTGGATAAAGGTAGGGAAGTTTTCATTGCATTTATGGATTTAGAAAAGGCATATGATAGAGTGGATAGGGGAGCAATGTGGCAGATGTTGCAAGTAGTATATGGAAGAGGTAGTAAGTTACTAAATGCTGTAAAGACTTTTTATGAGGATAGTGAGGCTCAGGTTAAGGTGTGTAGGAGAGAGGGAGATTACTTCCCAGTAAAAGTAGGTCTTAGACAGGGATGTGTAATATCACCATGGTTGTTTAACATATTTATAGATGGGGTTGTAAAAGAAGGAAATGCTAGGGTGTTAAGGAGAAGGGTGGGATCAAATTATGGTAAATCAAGTACAAAATGGGAGTTGACACAGTTACTTTTTGCTGATGATACAGTGGACCCCTGAGTTATGAACACCCCGGATATCGTACAATTATGTAAGTATAATATTGTAAGTGCTTTTGTAAGTGTATTTTTGGGGTCTGAAATGGACTAACCTACTTGACATTATTTCTTAAGGGAGTAAATTCGTTCGGTAATGGCACTTGAGCAGGCTTCTGGAATGAATTTTGCTCGTTACTCGGGGGTCCACTGTACTGTGTTTTGGGGGAATTCTAAAGAAAAGTTGCAGAGGTTAGTAGACAAGTTTGGGAAGGTGTGTAAAGGTAGAAAGTTGAAAGTGAACATAGATAAGTGTAAGGTATGAGGGTATCAAACAATTTAGATAAAGAAAAATTGGATATCACATTGGAGAGAGGGAGTATGGAAGAAGTGAATGTTTTCAGATATTTGGTAGTTGACTTGTCAGAGGATGGGTTTATGAAGGATGAGGTTAACCATAGAATTGATGAAGGAAAAAAGGTGAGTGGTGCGTTGAGATATCTGTGGAGACAAAGAACGGTATCCATGGAAGCAAAGGGAATGTACGAGAGTATAGTGGTACCAACATTCTTATTTGGGTGTGAAGCATGGGTTGTAAATGCTGCGGCTGGAGGCAGTGATGTCGTGTCTAAGGGCAATGTGTGGTGTAAATATTATGCAGAGAATTCGTAGGGTGGAAATTAGGAGGAGGTGTGGAGTTACTAAAAGTATTAGTCAGAGGGCTGAAGAGGGGCTGTTGAGGTGGTTTGGTCATTTAGAGAGAATGGAACAAAGTAGAATGGAGGTTTTGTGGGCGAGGGGCTTGGACTTCCAGCAAGTGTGTGTGAGCGTGTTAGATAGGAGTTAATGGAGACGAATGGTTTTTTCGACCTGACGAGCTATTGGAGCGTGAGCAGGGTAATATTATGTGAAGGGATTCAGGGAAACCGGTTAGCTGGACTTGAGTCCTGGAAATGGGAAGTACAATGCCTGCACTTTAAAGGAGGGGTTTGCGATATTGGCAGTTTGGAGAGCCATCTAAACTGTCGTATCTGAGCGCACCTGCAAAGACAGTGATTATGCATGAGTGATGGTGAAAGTGTTGAACGATGATGAAAGTTTTTTCTTTCTTTTTGGGTCACCCTCCCTCGGTGGGAAACGGCTGATGTGTTAAAAAAAAATGTTGATTCAATATGTCCCTAGTTCACATACCACATTAATAATAACAAATTTGTTAATGTTTTTAGTTGATGCATTTTGCAATTAAGTGTATATTTTAGTGTTTAAAAAATTTGTGGAGTGCACATAATATACCAGTGCAACGACTGTACTGAGCCAGTGGGTGGATTCTAATTCAGTAAATCAGCCAGCAAGTCACCTATCAGCACATGGTGTGTGTGTGTGATATTTAGTTCATTTCCTTGTTATTTGCTTTATAGGTTTGTATGCACTTTGTGCACTTCTGGATGGCTCTCCAGTTTGGAGGCCTATCCAGAACTCCATAATGTTGTATCACCAAGATAAGTGAGAACAAGTCTGGTATCAGTGGTGTAGAAAGAAAATTCTAGAAAATTCACCCTTCAAGGGGGATATCTTTATGGTAATAAAGAGCTCTTTATTCAAGGAATCCGAGCTACCTTTCTCCTTGAATCAAACATGATTACCTCCCATTCACCAGATACTGTATGACCCCTACAGATTTTGCACTTCCCATGACTATAAGAATCCATGGGTAGCTCATGACTACAATAGAATTCAAGCAGGGACATATGTTCTAGGTGCTAAGTGAATGCTACACACCCACCAAAAAAAAGATGGTAAATTCATCATAAATATTCAGCTCACTCTGTAGTATAATCATGGATCATAATGGAAACCTAATTTTTTTATACCATTATGAAATATTGTGAGAGTAACTACCATACTCCTCTTAATGTAAGATAGGATGAAATAAGCCAAGGTGTACTTGTAGCCTAGCTGTAGCTGGTTCCAGTAATTGCGATCATGGCCTAGTGTCAGTAGTACAGTACTCTAATATGGCATACTGTATATTAATAAAATAAAACATGCAATATAAGAACATAAGAAAGAAGGAACTGCAGCAGGCCTACTGGCCCATGCGAGGCAGGTCCAATTCTCCCACTGGCTTAAGCCAGTGCCTTAACCTAGTCAGGTCAGGTCACATTCACTTAAGGAAGGAGCACGGCATCTCATCTAGTAACACAAGCTAGTCAGGTTCAACTCACACCCACCCACACCCACTTATGTATTTTTTCTTCTTCTTTTAACACGTCGGCCGTTTCCCACCGAAGTGGGGTGGCCCAAAATGAAAAACGAAAGTTTCCCATTTTACATTTAGTAATATATACAGGAGAAGGGGTTACTAGCCCTTGCTCCCAGCATTTTAGTCGCTCTACGACACGCATGGCTTACGGAGGAAGAATTTTGTTCCACTTCCCCATGGAGATAAGAGGAAATAAGAACAAGAACTAGTAAGAAAATAGAAGAAAACCCAGAGGGGTGTGTATATATATGCTTGTACATGAATGTGTAGTGTGACCTAAGTGTAAGTAGAAGTAGCAAGATGTACCTGAAATCTTGCATGTTTATGAGACAGAAAAAAGACACCAGCAATCCTAACATCATGTAAAACAATTACAGGCTTTCGTTTTACACTCACTTGGCAGGACGGTAGTACCTCCCTGGGCGGTTGCTGTTTACCAACCTACTACCTAAAACTTATGTATTTATCTAACCTATTTTTAAAACTACACAACGTCTTAGCTTCTATGACGGTACTCAGGAGTTTGTTCCACTCATCCACAACTCTGTTACCAAACCAGTGCTTTCCTATATCCTTCCTGAATCTGAATTTTTCCAGCTTGAAGTCATTGCTGCAAGTCCTTCTAGGCTAGATATTTTTAGCACGCTATTTACATCCCCTTTATTAATTCCTGTAATGTGTACAATATTTTTTAATGTGGAAATTGAAAAAAATAATCAAATGTGTGATTATACATTTTTATTAATGACTTTTCTTTTCATTATAACAGGGCAAATGCAGTATTTGTGAGTGCTACATACCTCATCCATCAGACCAACCTCATCATGCTCACTGTCAAAGACAAGTGTGAATGAGTTCTATACTGTGCGAAGTTGGGCCCGAGGGATGCAAGATGTTGCTTTGGTATGTGAGGCTTGCTACAAATCCTTCTTAAGGTATAAAGGCAGGCCAGCAGTGCAGAAATTTCCACAACATTGCAGTGGCCGGGCAGCATTAGTAGTGAGTCATTTCTTGGAAGTGCAGTAAGTGGTGGAAAATATTTGGGCACATTAATAATTATCAAGATTTTCATAAGTCTGAAATATATTAAGTGATGATTACTAATAGTCAAATCTTCAAACATATTTTTATTGTGTTGGGCATCATGTTGTGATGATGGCTAACTGTGTTTAGAAATAATAATACTACCAGTTAGCCAAATTTTTTAGCTTTTGGGTGTTAGGTGATGATTTAGGTTGATGCTGTAGAGAAACTCATGTTGGATTTTAACTATATATGCAGCTATCATTATAGACTTCTTTATGTCTGCTTGTGGTAATATGAAGATAAATATTTATTCTTATGCTGAATTAGTTAAGGACCATACATGAGTTTATAATGTGCATATTGTGTACATACTGTCTTGTTGATTCTTACTTGATGCCTACAGTGGCCAGTACCTGGATAGCCAAGTTTGGCATAATTTACTCCAGTACTTAGTGAAGTTTCACCAATTTCTTAGCCTACATAGTTGCTGAAGTTTGGAGAATGTCTTGTGCAGATATATCACAAGAATTTCTCGAAGCATTGTGTTTGGGCTCTGCATATTCTGATAAGCAGTAATTGTTGATATATGTATATTTTCTCACAGCCATAAAGTATAATATCAGTCTTTATCTTTATTTATGCCCCATACAGTTATTTTTTATTTAATAAATGCCCTACTAAAATCCACATAAAAAAATGGCTTTTAACAAAAATCACAGGAGTTTACCTCCATAAAGTTCTTCACAGAGTGGAAGATCAAAATTTATTACAGGATAAGGTAACAGGAGAAAAGTGATTATAAATTGAATACTGATGGCAGGACACCATGTGCTTAGCTCAGCTCCTGTAGCTACAAACAGATATACATAATAAGTAATTACATACAGCATAAAAAATTTTCATATAAACACCTCTATACTTTTTTTAAGGAAGGATCGGTAAATATCTATAATTATTGTCAAAGAGCTGAATGCAACCCTAATAGACAAATGTAAAAAGAGATTATTTAGTGTTTCAGTGGGGTTTACTTTTTACATGCTTAAGAATGGATGCTTAATTAACAGTTATGTGTAACACATTAAAAAAAATCTTTTAATCTCTGAAGTAAGTTTTGATGCCACCAAGTACACTTCCTAATGATTCCTTATTTGTACTGTCAAGCATTATTCTTGTAGTTGAGTTTCCAACAACTTTGTCTTTTTTTTTTATTATTATTTGTATTTGTTTTTTTAATAAGTTTGAGTATATCTGATATTTGTTAATAGTTCTTAGTGTATGTATGTACTGTACAGTACATGTATGAGACCAGAACATTTTTCAGTACAATATGTCACTTAGTTTCATCAACCGGACTGAAGTTCAACATATCTTAATTTTTTTTACAAGCTACTAAGGCATTGCCACCCTAAATAGGATTATAAGAATGCTAATTCTATTATTTAGAAACTGTTCCAGAGGTTAGCTAATTATTTACTGATCTTACAGTATACTGTATACTAGTCAGTAGAACAGTGTTGAGAAGTCGAACAGCATAAATTTGCCATCAAGGAAATTTGTCAGTTTTTATGTCATTTAACTACCTACAAAAGTTCCTGTTGAAAAAATCTATGAATTGTCTCAAAATAATTTTGCCGACCTTGAATATAGATCAAATAGTACATGTGAATTATTGAGACTGTTGAGAAGAGAATGTCCCTTTCACATAAGGATGAATTGTATAGGCAAAACAATGCAATACTATAGGTAATTCACTTAGCCCAATTGTTGATAATTTTTTTATGGAAATAAAAGGCAAGCTTCTAGTCCTCGACATTCTTATTAACTGTATTGATTCTGATATTAAAATTGCAGTTTGTAGAAAAGCTGTACTTAAACACACATCATACATACATACCGTACATAGATGCATACCATACATACATACCATGCATACTGTATACTATACATACATACCATGCATACTGTATATTATACATACACACTGTACGTACGTACATATCGTACATACCTACATACTGTACGTACTTACGTATGTACCGTACGTATGTACATGCCATACGTATGTATATACTGTATGTACATGCTGTACATACGTGCATGCCATACATGCCGGACATACATATTGTACATACTTGCTGTACATACATACATATAGGTGACTACTTATTTTTACCCTGGAGGCCAGAAATTAATAAAATCTGTCTTAAGAGTTTTAGAGTTGGGTCCTGGAGTTATGGCTTAATTCCTGCAAACACAACTAGGTGTGTTCATTACAACTTTTGACATGATTTAAGCTGAAAAGTCTGCAGAATCCTCTCTACAGTATCTTTGAGAACATATCATAGGTGTCACCCACATTTAGATGAAATACAGTATGTAGAATGTGTAAGATTACCCTTATTGGTTCATTTCACAAGTTCAATTTGCTCTTAAAGATAAGTACACAGGAGGTTCTCAGCTTGAAAACCAGTTGCATTCATGGTGTTTCAAGTTACAAATAGGTTTTATAAAAAACAATAGCACAAAAGATGGATAAGCTTCACCCATGTTCATATTGCATACGAGTATTGATTGGTGTAAACATCATGACGGTTCATAAATGTAGATGTTCATTATTTGGAGCATTTGTAAGTTGGGATTCTCATATATACTGAATTTAAAGAGGAGTTTCCAAGAGTTACCTGCAGCTTACATATTCATTAGACAAAACTGTACCAGCAATAATGTTTTATGTAAGGTATAAAGTGACTTAAGACAGGCTAGCATGGAACAGATGGAATGAATGCAGTACATTCATACCATCTTATCTGTGTGGCCTTTACACTTTGAAGGTAAATAGCATAACGTGTATGGTAATTGTTCAGAAATTGATAATAATGAGAATTTTAAAAGATTATAAAGTTAACAATTTTGATAAGGTATTTTAATGAATATATATATTTTTGAAGAGAACTTTTATGTACAGGTATTTTTATTACTTTGTATTTGTGACAAAGGCTAATGTTCATATCACAGTATTTTATAGAAAATGTAATAGATTATTAGTAAATATTTTTCATTACTTGCAGATGATGGTGAATGTTGGGTTCTTAAGTGTGTAGTGATTAGGAAGATCATATGTATGGTAATATTTTTTTCTTTTTTGCTGTTTATATAGGAGCTGAATACTTTTCATAATTAAATAGGTAAACAAGGTATAGATAAGAATTTAGAAAGACGATTAGCTGGTTACTTTCTAAGAGTTATTGACTAGATAGTACAGTATTGCCATTTTAATGTACTGTACAGGTTTCTCCTCACTTGATGCAGGTTCGCTGTACGTGAATTCAAAATTATCTGTGTTCCATTTCTGTTAGTACCTAATTTCTTATGTGCAATACTATATACAGTGGACCCCCGGATTACGTCATTATTTCGTTCTAGAATGCTGTTCAAGTGCCGTTACCAAACGAATTTGTTCCCATAAGGAATAATGTAAATTAGATTAGTCCTTTAAGACCCCAAAAAATACACTTACAAAAGCACTTACAAAAATACACTTACATAATTGTTCGAGTTTGAAGCAGTACGTAATCCGGGGGTCCACTGTACATGTTTCCAAGAGAGGTGTCGTTTACAGAATGTATACATATTGAAGATTCTTATTATGTGGGTTGCATTGTCAGTTCACCATATCTTAATAGATTATCCTGTCTATCAGCAGGCACACAGAATTCATTTCCTACGTCTCCACAGCACCAACACACACTAACCGACCTCGCTGAAAGTCCCACCTTTGACACAAACTCACTCACTCTCTCTCTCTGACATTTTAATAGACGCTAACTTATTGCACCAACTTCGATTTTATTTTATCTTTTGCACTCTCCACTACTAACCCTTACCCTTGTACACTCATGCCCCTCAATTGTTCTTAGCCTGTGGATATTCCTCCTTTAGTACATCCCTCCCTGCAGTGCTGTAAGACCCTTCCGGGTTTAACACTTAGTTTGTTGTTGATTTTTTTTTTCATCAAACCGGCCATATTCCACCGAGGCATGGTGACCTAAAAAGATAAAAGAAAGATTCTCTTTTTAAAATTTAGTAATGTACACAGGAGAAGGGATTACTAGCCCTTTGCTCCCGGCATTTTAGTCGCCTCTTACGGCATGCATGGCTTACGGAGGAAGAAGTCTGTTCCACTTCCCCATGGAAATTTGATGATTATTATTCTTAACTATTATTATTATTACGGAATTAAGTGTTAATGGCCTGAAAGAATTCAGTAAATGTTTCATGGACTTGGAATGCAGCCACTGCATAAAGTGAGGAATGCCTGTATTATAGAACTATATGATTAGTGTTTCTACACAGTTCATAGATATAAACAATGGGACATAGAATTCTAGCAACAATAAAATCCTGACTGGAAGATTCAAGGTTTTATTGTTGCTAGATATATGCAAGTGCCAATTAGAAAAGACATCACTGGCTGTGGAAAGAAGTAACAAAGAGAAAGCAGTTCCTGTTGTAATAATAAATGTTAACGAACGATACAGCAGTGTTTGCAATAAAAATAATTTCAATGCACCAGCCGTCTCCCACCGAGGCAGGGTGACCTAAAAGGAAAAATGAAAGTTTTTCTTTTTGCATGTAGTAATTTATACAGGAGAAGGGGTTACTAGCCCATTGCTCCTGTGTTTTCATTAATATCCAAATATAGGAAACAATTTTCAAACAACAGGCTTCAGGGTAAACCTTAACCCTTTCAGGGTCCGTGCCATAGTTCTACGGTTTTGAGTTGAGGGTCCAAACCGTAGTTCTACGCCATGAGCTCAGCTCACTCAGATAAGCTGTGAGTGGTAAATTTGGGCCTAGATATGAGAGAATACATCTACAGTGGACCTCCAAGTAATGAACAAAATTCATTCCAGAAGCCTGCTCAAGTGCCATTGCCGAACGAATTTACTCCCTTAAGAAATAATGTCAAGTAGGTTTGTCCATTTCAGACCCCCAAAAATACACTTACAAAAGCACTTACAATATTATACTTACATAATTGATTTTCTTTCTTTTTGGGTCACCCTGCCTCGGTGGGAGACGGCCGACTTGTTGAAAAAAAAAAAAAAAAATAATTGTACGATTTCCGGGGTGTTCGTAACTCAGGGGTCCACTGTATGTGGTAAGTGTGCACCACATAAAACAAATCCTGCAGCACACAGTGCATAATGAGAGAATAAAACTGAGACCGTAATTTTTTATTAAAAAAGCGAGTTTGCAGTGTTTTTTCATATGCTTTTTATAGTTGTATTTGCGATTTCTTGGTCTCATTTGATAGAATGGAAGATATATTACAGAACTAGAGATGATTTTGATTGGTTTTATTACTGGAAATGGCTTGAAACTGAGCTCAAAGTAGCAGAAATGTTAAATTTTTGCCAATGTTCAAGAGTAAACAAATGACCTCACACGTCTAATACACGCTAGCTGGTGGGTCTAATAAACATTCACAAATGTGATGATATTATTTATAGAATTATTACAATATTGCATAACAGTAAATCTTCCATTTTTTGGATTAAATAAAAATTCATTATGTGAATAAAATATCAAAATGGAATTCATTTGTAAAGACTGAAAACGTAACTAATGAACAGAGGAAATGTTAGTTTAGTGCCAGGAATGTCTGCATTGTTTATTCTGCACCCTATTTTGAAATTGGAATATTTTGAACTTTGTGTTAAATTGGCTAAATTACCAATTTCCGATCATTTTATTTTGTAGTTGAAACAGTTGATTGGGCAATTTCTTGTGCTCAATTGATAGAATAGAAGTAATACTAGTGAAATAGCTAAGAATTTGGTCGATTGGAATAATGTAATTGGCCTAAAATGGGAGTCAAATTCGGCAAAATTGCTGATGCGTAAATATCGCTGACGTATCAAAATTCGCGAGAGCATAATTTAGTCAATTTTCCATCAAATTTCGTACTTTTTGTTTTATTACCTTCAGAAAAAGATTCTCTACCATTTCATAAGAAAAAATAATTTTTTTTTTTTAAATTCTTGGACCCTGGTGCATACTTTGAAATTTGGCCTTTGGACCCTGAAAGGGTTAAATGGCTGGTGGATCCATGGGAAAATTGGCTGAAAAATACTGATTTGGGGCCGGGCACTAAAATCAAAAAGCTTGAGAAAAATCTCTCCAGTAAGCATAGAAAATGTTACTAAAATCTGATTTATGTTACTGTACTGTAATTAAACTATGGCTAATAGTCTAGAAAGGCGCTGTAGGGCCCTGATGGGTTTAGCGCATACCCATATATATAATAATTATAGTCCAGAACATATCATGGTCAGTCTTATACATATTTATTTTTGCCAGATATAGGCATGAATAATTTAGTTGATCAGTAGTGCCATATTAAGGGTTGCTGATCCTAGTTTCATCCATTAAATATGTTTGTTTCTTGTGTGTATCCACTTGAAACATAGTACACTATTTTAAACTATTCTTGTGAAATATAAGAGAAAATCTTTAAGATATACTCACAACAGCTAATACAATATAAAGCCAGACTTAGAAAACCTATTTTGAGGATGATGCTGTACTCTTTAGAATGCTTAAGTATTTATATTTGGATTTTTAAAAGTCAGTAATTGAAGATGAAGACTATTTGGATTATTAAATTTGTTTTAAAAATCTTTCTATTTGATTATAATAATAATAATAATAATTTAAAAATCTTAATTTTTACTTTGGGTCCAGTAGGTATTCTTTGTTTTTAGTCTTATCTAAACTAGAATAAAACTCATGCCAAACTTGGTGTCATTCAGTATGAAGGATTGTATTACATAAATGACCCGCACATAGGATAAACAAACTTATGACAATGTTTCAGTTTGACTTGGACCATTAACTAGTCACACAGTGTGTGTGACTAGTTAATGGTTCAAGTTGTATTGAAACCTCATTGTGAGTTTTTCTCTTATACCTGGCATATACCCGGGTTATTTGTGTACTGTTCCAGTCAGGGTACTGTGCTTTTTGTTCTTCAAGGATTGCATTCTATGTTTGGGGAACTTTTTCTAGGTCTTAAATAAAAGCCTCTGTATGTGAAATATTCCCTCTTTGTAAAAATGTTGAAATACTCCCATTATCCTTTAAGAGAGGTTCCTTAATCCCAGTGAAGGGCATGTGATTCAAAGAATTTGAGCTACCTTCCTTCTCCTTGGATCAAATCTGAGTACCTTCCACTTCCCAGGTGATATTTGATCGCTGTGAATTTAGCACTCTTCCATTGAATGTATTAATTCTTTCCATTATTATATTTGTTTTCATGCCATAATAATTTTACAACCTTTAAAATTCATACAGATACAGTGGACCCCAGATTACGTCATTTTTTCGTTCAAGAATGCTGTTCAAGTGCCATTACCGAACGAATTTATTCCCATAAGGAATAATGTAAATTAGATTAGTCCTTTTAGACCCCAAAAATACACTTACAAAAGCACTTACAAAAATAAACTTACATAAAAGGGCGAGTTTGGAGACTATCGTAAACCGGGGGTCCACTGTATTACCAAAGCTAAGAATTTTAACCATTGTCCTATTTCATTGTTTCTTCATTCTTAGCCAAGAATACCTTTTAGGGTCCCTTGGTTTCAAGATTAAAGATTTTTATTTCTTTTCAATGTTTACAATGTGTGTTTACAATTTTAATTTGTTAAGTACAAAGAAAGCCACTATCATCCTGGGACATTACCTCATCTTTCTATCTTATTTTTTCCTCCCACCTTGAAGTCTTAGTGGACCAAGTCTGGATTTATCTTATTCTATTCCCAAAATCTTGCTTTTCTGCTTTGATCTCGTGCTCACTCTTCGATCATTTCTACTTCCACTTCAGTGCTTCTGCCGTTAGCACCAATGGCTCTAAAGTCTTCAGTGTAATGGTATGGCAAATATTTTTCCCAATTGCATGATTCATGGAAGGCTTACAGTGGGCTAGTATTATAACAAAATTTTTTTTTTTTTTATCAACAAGTCGGCTGTCTCCCACTGAGGCAGGGTGACCCAAAAAGAAAGAAAATCCCCAAAAAGAAAATACTTTTATCATCATTCAGCACTTTCACCACATTCATACATAATCACTGTCTTTGCAGAGGCGCTCAGATACGACAGCTGAGAATAGTCCCTCTCAGCTGTCACTATCCCAGACCCCTCCTTTAAAGTGCAGGCATTGTACTTCCCATTTCCAGGACTCAAGTCCAACTAAATCATTTAACTGGTTTCCCTGAATCCCTTCACAAAATGTTACCCTGCTCACACTCCAACAGCTCGTCAGGTCCCAAAAACCATTCATCTCCATTCACTCCTATCTAACACGCTCACACATGCTTGCTGGAATAATATATGTAATTGCTCTTCTCATTTCTGTCATCCACACTGCTATCATGTCTCTTTTTATTATTTGTGTAATCTTAGATTCTGAAAGTGCATTGCAAGTGATTCAGGTACGTATCTAATTTCTCATATCATTCTTTGCATTCAGCACTAGATGTTGAAACCACAAAAGGGCCTTCATATTCAGGGTCCCTTGTTATTATGATGTTCAAAATAATGAATTAAAGTCTTCTGCTATGGTATCCAAGCCTCAACTCTCTAGACATAGGTTTAACAGTTTGATTTTTTTTGTACCACACTATTTGTCTCTCACTAAGGTAGGGTAACTAAAACAAACAAAAAAGAAAACACATTCACTATCATTCATTCAATAATTGTCTTGCCAGAAATAACCCTCTGAACTGTGACAATCCCCTCATCTACTTCAGAGTGCAGGCAATATACTTTCTACCTCTAGGCCTCAAGCCTAGCTAACTAGTTTTCCTGAATCCCTTTATAACCTTATTTACACCTTCCCTCCAGCCTTTTCTGGGATGTCTTTTATACTTACTTCCTTTTACCATAGATCTGTACACCCTTTTGATCATTCTGCTCTGTTCTGTCCTGTCTAGAAGCCTCAACCACTTCAACTCCTCATCCCTTTGGTAACATTACACTGTTTTCTAAGTTCTATGCTCTGAAATCTCTGCGTGATATTCACACCATACTTCATTGCTTTCAAATATGACATCTTCACTACCTCTAACCATCTCCTCACTACAATATTGAAAGCCCATACCTCGCACCCATATAAAAGTTTTGGTACCACTGTAGTCGTATATTCTCCCTTTTGCCTCTTTTCATAAATAAATTTTAACTTCTGTAACTATAATAATAATAATAATAATTCTTCCTCCGTAAGCCATGCGTGTCATAAAGAGGCGACTAAAATGCAAGGAGCAAGGGGCTAGAAACTTTTGTTTTTCCTTTTGGGCCACCCCGCTTCAGTGGAAAACGGCCGACGTGTTGAAAGAAAGAAAGAATACTTCGAGAGTGTATGGATCTGTAGTGGAGGGAAGGCGGGGTAGGGGTCGGCCTAGGAAAGGTTGGAGGGAGGGGGTAAAGGAAGTTTTGTGTGCGAGGGGCTTGGATTTCCAGCAAGCATGGGTGAGCGTATTTGATAGGAGTGAATGGAGGCATATGGTTTTTAATACTTGACGTGCTGTTGGAGTGTGAGCAAAGTAACATTTATGAAGGGATTCAGGGAAACCGGCAGGCCGGACTTGAGTTCTGGAGATGGGAAGTACAGTGCCGGCACTCTGAAGGAGGGGTGTAAATGTTGCAGTTTTATAACTGTAGTGTAAAGCACCCTTCTGGCAAGACAGTGATAGAGTGAATGATGATGAAAGTTTTTCTTTTTCGGGCCACCCTGCCTTGGTGGGAATCGGCCGATGTGTTAATAAAATAAAAAAAATAATTTATTGCTTCCCTCACACTTCCTTATTTATGAGGTGCTACCAAAAAGTTCCTGGACTGCTGTAAAGAAAATATACAAGTTTACCTAATCACCTAGTTGAAGTTGTCTCCCTCGAAGCATTCTCCATGGGAGGCTATACAGTGGTCCCTCGGTTTTCGCCGAAAATTCGTTCCAGAATGCTGCTCAAGTGCCATTACCGAACGAATTTACCTCCTTAAGAAATAATGTCACGTAGGTTAGTCTATTTCAGACCCCCAAAAATACATTTGCAACAGCACTTACATAAATGTTCGAGTTTGGAGATGCACGAAAACCGAGGGACCACTGTACATTGATCCCAGCGCCTCTTGTTACTTCTCAAAACATTTATGGAACTCTTTGTTTCTGAATGCCATCTAGCACAGCCCAGGATTCTACTCAAATCTCTTCCATGTCATTAAAATGACTCCTCTTGAGTGCCATTTTTATTTTTGGGATGAGAGAGAAGTCACAGGGGGGCTAGATCTGGGGGTAGGGAGGATGGGAGATGACTGCCATGTTGGTTTTGGCCAGAAAACAATGATTTTCCTGGTTTTGAGGTAGCAAGCAGGGCACAGATTTTACAGCCACTCGCCTCATGTTCAAATTCTCTGTCATAATGTTTTGGCATAACTCAAAATAAATTCCCACAACACTTTCAATGTCTTGGATACTCTGACAGTGATCCTCATGAATAACCTTCCTCACTTTTTCAAGTTGGTATCTGTTTTTGACATTAATGGAGGACCAGAGTGTTCATCATCCTCAACTTTTGTCCTGCTTTGAATTGAAAGAACCATTCTAAACACTGTCCGACCTATTGCTTCGTTGCCAAATTCTTGCTGAGGCATTTTGCTAATAAGTTGCAGTTTTATAACTGTAGTGTAGGCACACCTCTAGCAAGACAGAGATGGAGTGAATAATGATGAAACTGTTTCTTCTTTTCCGGGTCACCCTGCCTTGGTGGGAAATGGCCGATGTGTTGATAAAAAAAAAAAAAGCATTTTGTGAGTTTCACTAGCTGTTTCACAATGCTGTTCTTTCTTTTAAAGATTCCATTCTGTTACACACAAAAAATCACAGCAATGCACTGACATGAGAAAAATACCCGTTTAAACTCGGCAGAATGATTGACCATTGAAACTCACCACGCTACTTCACAAAGGAGTGTACTGCACAGCATGATCTACACCACCACCATATTTCACTCAGGAAGCACACAAAAATTTAAGTGCAGGAACTTTTTAATAGCACCTCATATGTATTCACATATCAATAGAGTTATTTTTGTATTTCTATTGTTTTTATCATACATATTTCTAATATCTACTTTCATTATTAACCTCTGTGGTTTAGCGCTTCTATTTGATTATAATAATAATAATACTTTCATTATTTAATTATTTATATTTTGGGTTTTTATATAGCATTATATAACATGAAAGGTCATGCTGTCAGTTTGGCTCTGTATTATATTTATAATTCATGTAAGTGTTTTAAAGGGCAATAGTCTAAAATAGAAGTTTGTAAATTTGGTTATAATCAAAGGTGAAAGTTACAGCAGAAATAAAATGGTAAGACAGCATCAGATATATGGCAATAGGTTAGATGTAATTAGAAAACATTGGAAGGTAAGATGATAATTTTTAACACTGGCCATTGTCCATGAAGGCAGGGTGAAACAAAGACATTATTTCATAATCATTGTGTGCTGTCAGTATGCACTAACAAAACTTGTTACTTTTTGGGACAGGTCACAGATATTTAAATTTCTGGATGATTTTGGATTTACCAAGACCCCTTACAAATTACAGTACAGTATGTACTCTTATCAGTATGGTAACATTGATATTGTAGGAAAAGTCTGAACAAAAGGTCTCTTTTGGTGTTTAGGTGGTGTTATTGTGTATTATATGCTAGTTGTTTATCAGTCAAGATTATTATATTCATGGAAGGCAGTGGATTTTTTATATTGTGTTTGTGTGAAGTGGTAAACCTGTGTGGGTTATTCAGCATAAGGAGTGGTGGAGGCTTGAATCCTTTATCAACTATACTCACAAGACAGACACGCTATGCAACTGTACTCACCTAGTTGCTTGGAAAGCGCTGGAACCATAAGTGTTCAGTGCTTTCCATAAACATGATGTAAGGATTTTGATTGATGAATAAGTGGTATAAGACAGACCACAGTGTATCCTGATTGCCTTAAAACGTTTAGCTAGGATGCTTTGTTTTCAGGCAGTATTTTGGTTTAGACTTTGAGAGGAGGTTGATTTCCTTTCATTTTCATAATTTTTACTTGTTACTTTAGTTTTGTCTAAAAAATTTTAATTATAATAATTTACATATGTTGTGATTAAAGTTTTCTTGGTATCAGTGTCATTGTGAGGATGCCAAAACAATTGTGTTATTAATCAATGCTTAAAGAACTGCCAAGATAGAAGGAAGAAAATGTATATAATATTAGTATACTATATACAGAAGGTTGGGATGGAATTATGTTAAGGGGTTCAATTATTATGGAATGTGTTATGCAAGGAGATTTGCATGCATATAGACTTGTAGATTAATGAGGAATGTTACATATTATGAGAAAATGAAGACAAGTAATTTATGAGAATATGGCAGTATTGCAGACCTTGATTTGCTTTTGCTTAAAGAGCCACTGCAAGATAATGCAAATACTACAAATCAAAAGTCTTGCAGATTCCTACATATGATAGGTTTTTGACTCTTTCTGATGATGAAGAAAATGATGATGACAATGATAAAATTTATTTTCAAAGAAGGTGCATTAGAGATACAAGGTGGGTTTAAAGAGTTTATTTTGTACATGGAAAAGCCCATGGTTCTGCAAAGCATTTTGGGCGGACTTAACCTAGGACTAACACTAACAACATAAAAAATATATTGCACATACAGTGGACCCCCAGAAATCAAACATTCTTCATTCCAGAATGCTGTTCAATTGCTGTTACCGAACGAATTTATTCCCATAAGGAATAATGTAAATTATATAAGTCCATTTCAGACCCCAAAAAATACACTTACAAAAGGACTTACAATAATGAACTTACATAATAGGTCAAGTTGGGAGGCATTCGATTTCCGGGGGCCAACTGTATGTATATACAGTGGACCCCCGAGTAACGAGCACCCCGGAAATCTTAGTTATGTAAGTATAATATGTATTGTACAGTGTAAGTGCTTTTGTAAGTGTATTTTTGGGGGTCTGAAATGGACTAACCTACTTGACATTATTTCTTAAGGGAGTAAATTCGTTCAGTAATGGCACTTGAGCAGGCTTCTGGAATGAATTTTGCTCGTTACTCGGGGGTCCACTGTACAGTATATGTAACACATTCTAAACATATAATTGGAGCAAGATTGTTTTTTTAACATTGTTCATCTTTGTAGGCTGAGAATTATTATTCTCCCTTTTAGTAAAGGCATATCGCCACCAGGATGTGATTCACAATAATCTACAAATTCCCCCAGGCATGTATTTACTTGTAGGTGAACAGGAGCAGCGGGAATTTAATCTAGGACCTTCCAGTTGTGAGCCAAACATACCGACCACCTTATTTCAAGTGTCTCACAAGTACTATTTACTGTACTGTAACTGCATCTTATTGTGATGTCAGTAAATTCATGCAGTTATAGTTTAAATTGTAGGTGTTGGGGCACACTGAAAGTTAGAAGATGTAAGAAGTAATACACAGCAACTCACTGAAGATTAATGTTACTGAAATGGGCAACAGTGGATTAAAGTAGATTATTGAATAATAATAATAATAATAAGACAGTATACAGTATTCATTTTATGTGCTAAACCCATATGAGACATAAAATTAATAAATATGAGTATTATTCAGTAATCTTATTTGATTATAATAATAATATTCAGTAATCTAATCTATTGTTGAGATATACAGATGAGTACTTTAAGCATTATAGCAATAATTTTGGAGATTCCCATTTTCTTTATGGAAAAGTATTCAGTATACAAATTAAGATGAAGGGTAAGAATACCTGTACTCTAAGAATTAATTTTTAGTGTTTTTATATTCTTTAAAGAAAGTATCAATTATTTTCAGTTAAAATTGTCATTATTTACCTCTGTATCATTGAAAGTGTTGAGGAATAACTCTTTAGGAACTCGTACATAAACTCTCATTGTGTGTGGCTAGCAGTAACAGCCTGGTTGATCAGGCCCTGATCCACCGCAAGGCCTGATCATGGACAAGGCCACAGGGGTGTTGACCCCTGGAACATCCTCCAGGTATACAGTAGTCATTTATTTACAATTATAAAGGCTACCTCAGCACTTTGAGTAATTCTTGAATACCTGATAAAGTCATCATTTGTATTTACAAACACTGTAAAGTACTGTGAGATTGATCTGGTAATGGCAGTGACAAAGACTACATAAAAATGATAGTTTCTCAGCTAGTAAAGTTTTTTGAGATTAAAGCTCACCTAGTGATCTGTCAGCTTCATCAGTACAGTACAGTAGTACTGTACAAAAATTAGTGCATTTGTTCATTAACACACCCGGTTTTGATGGAGCTTGCATTTTAATATTTATTTTTCATAAACAGTTATGATTCTTGCTTTTTTTTTCCTTTGGAATTTCTGTTCCTTCCTTTTCCATCAAACTACTATTGAAATTTTTACAATAGATTAATTTCTGAAAATGAGATATGAGCCTAGATCTGTTCTTGTAGCTACAAAGAGGTAATCATACCTGCATACTAAAAATTCCATCAATGGTATATAGGACAAAGAAGAGACATGATAAAATAAATAAATGAAGAGATACAATAAAACATATGAAGATTTTTTTAGGCAATATTTACAGGGAAAAACAAGACAACAGTTGTCAACTTAACTAAAGTATTGTAATAATGCTAGAAGTATTGCTTCACAGATTTATAAACCGCTGGATTTTGATCCAGGAGGAGGTAGTGTGTACTACAACTACTGCAACTTTACAAAACTACTGTACTTGACAAAATATGACCTTTGAAAACCAAGAGCACAGCTTGGCTCCTGCAACTACAGATTGGTGATACCATTGTCATATATGTGTGTATTACAACAGCTATAATTTAAATATATTCATTACCATAAGTTAAAAAAGCTGGACATCCTGATGTTAGCTCTAACAACAATTAGAGTACATATGTTGGTTCAGTGGCTTACTAGTCAGGATTAGAGAGTGCCCTACTTCATAGTTCTTTTTCAGGAGAATTATGAACATCTGGCATCCTTAATATACAGTTTTGTTACTATATACTTAAATGCATTGAACACAAAATGTTAATTCTACTGTGCACTAAATGATTTTTCTTACACTATGAACATTAAATGTGGAGTTTGTGTGGTATTCACTATAGTAATTGCAGTACTACATAATTTAAATGAAGACCTGCAGGATATATACTGGCCCATGTAAGGTTCGTCATGTCAGTGAACTTTTAAACCTCTCATTCAAGTACCTCACCTTAACCTATATAAAGAATGTGCTGCTGATTGATTTCCTGTCTAGTCCCTCTGATGATATGTGTGAACACAAGAAAGCACTCAGGTTTTTCTAATCTTTTATTTTTCACTGTGATAATTTTGCATGCATAATTATAAAGGAAGCAAGTTGACTTCAGTATCTGTAATGAATATAGTGTTGGGTCGTTGTATTGCATTAATTAACCAGAGAACTACACCATCATGTGATTATGTGAAGTGCTAAGCCCATATGGGGCATTCAGCACAAGGAGTGGTGGAGGCTTGATCCTCCATCCTCTAACTGTGGCCCGGTCACTGATAAGTTAGTCTGTTGGTGATTGCTACACCATCTTAAAGATTATTGTATCAGAATTTGTAATTCAGCACAGGACTAAAAAGATAAGAAAGGTATTGCTTGGCAAATAATTTATTTTCCTATCTAAAAGTCTAAGACATCTGTTTATATGAACTTGGAAATCATATAAAAACTATATTATATAATATACAGTACTTGTATTTATAATGCAGTAATTCCTTAGAATTCGTGACAATGGAATTGGCTAATTTTGATAATTCACCTTATATTTTTATGAATGTCCTGAAAATAGACTCCGATACTTGCAAGGCATTTTTGGGGTCCCGTCCAGAGGTAACCAGTGCGCAAGTCAAAAATCTAAGTATAGAATATTTTTCTTTAATTTCATGTAATGTGATGTACAAATATTAATATTATGCTTGTGAATTTAATTTATTTTTTATGAAATATGAACAGTAGCCAAATCCAGGAATGTAAAGAAAAAGCCCTTTAATTGTGGATCACAGCTATTGTAATGGTACAGGTACATATGTATTCAGTTTTCTATTCTCTACGACATTTAGGAATGTATAACTACGAATTTTGAGGCATTACTGTACTATAGAATAGAATTGAATAATTACATAAATACTGTACTAAACGCATATACATATATTCATTATTTTTTGGTGTACAAAAGTATTAATATTGTATTTTTAATTACAGGGCACTTGTGTTGTGTAGATAACTTGAACCAATATGTAGACATTTTCAATAGCTATTAAAAGTGTTGGTGTTGGAACTGTGGTGGCAAATATGTTTGTAGAAGAATTATAACTAATGTTTTGGATAAGATACAGTATGAAGTAATGTTCCATATAAGTACCAAGTAGGTTATTGAATACGTATATGTTTACTTTCATACAATTTTTTGAATGTTGTTTGTAGTTCATTTGAAGGTTGTCCTGTTTTTTGATCAATAGTATAGTAATAGATTGAGATAAAAATTATAATATAGTGAGTTATGGAAAATATAAGTTGTAGATTTTGTAATTAAATATTATTGAGAAACAGTATGAGCCTTGAAGCTTAGCATTCTGTGATGATTTTTCTATGACATTGAAGATTGTTATTGTAAACGACACTGTAATTGCTGAGTATTCTTTTTAATCTTGTCATATGATGCGTAACACCATTATGAGTTGACATTTTAGCAAGGTGAATGAAGACAATAACACTGGTTGGAATTTGATATAGTGTTTTGAGTAATCACATGGGATGTACAATTAGCCAGCCTGCTGGGTTTTTTTTTATGTTGCATATACAGTTGTCCACTCTTGAGAGAATTTGCATGCAAAAGCTAAGATCATTTACATTGTATTAAAATAGTTATCCTAAAGGGGATGTCTAGGATTAGATTCTCAGGAGGCCTTTAAATTTTGGATTTCTCTAAACAGTATACATTACTTAATAATGCTTCATTGAGGGATTTTTGCTATATATTTTATTTTTGTCTGGTGGTAAGTTATGTGAACCTTAAAAAAAATGCAAATAGATTTCCATGAATGCTAAAGGCTTTCTAAAGCTGAATAACACATATCAATCACTTTTTCTTATTTGATAATGCTTCTCAGAAAGATTTATGAAGACTCACTTGATGTTGTTTAGGGGCAGAGCAGGCCACTATTGAGAGATTTGTGATCACTCTTTTTTATTAACTGTGTGGTAAGATTTGTCATCCATATTTTATTTAAAAATACTTTTGAGGCACTGAACATTTCATGAAGGGCTATGGTCACTATTTTATACAGAAATATTCAGGAAAATAAGTGATCAATACTCTGTTTGCCAGTGTTGTTTATAATTCAAACTGTAAATTTTTTGATCATTTTTTATTGATATTGCATTTGAATATCGAACATGCCAGGGCAAGCTAGTGAGTTGCTTAGTTCTGACACTGATGCTCCAGCATACAGCAGTCAGTGAGCACAGCAATAATTATTTATGGTTTTTCCACACAACAAATCAAAGTGGTGTTAAAATGAGTATTTATTAAATACATGCTCTGTTAGTATTAATATGTAATGTATTGAACAATTCACTGGGCTACCAATATTCTGTATAATTTTATGTATATAAATGAATTTGTCCAATAAATAAATCATTATCCGTGTTTGGTTTG
Source organism: Cherax destructor (assembly GCA_009830355.1). NCBI lineage: Eukaryota > Metazoa > Arthropoda > Malacostraca > Decapoda > Parastacidae > Cherax > Cherax destructor. The sequence goes on from WNWK01000349.1 coordinate 529,475, forward strand.
CTATACAGTACCATAAATTTCCTTGTAGAAGCATCCATCAGTAATTAAAAGTAGAGCACTGTAGTGCACATATTACTGGGAACTAAGGGCATATACTATACTGTACAATATTTACAAGTCATTTGAATTAGTATGTCCATGTATTGCTGGCAAGACAGATATTGAATAAATGATGGTGAATGTGTTTTCTTCTTTGGGCTGCCATACCCTATTGAAAAATGGCTGATGAGGTGAAAACAGATATTACATGTGTTGTTTATGTCATCACACACAAATTAGTTCACAGTAGGGAAAATATACAAAAAGGTACATAAAATATAGGCCTGGTCACAGACCGGGCCGCAGGGGTGTTGACCCCTGGAACTCTCTCCAGGTATACTCCAGGTAAGGGAATAAAAAATACTAACATGAAGGATAGGCTAGAATAAGGCTACACAAAGTTACATTGTTATAACATAAAAATTCTTATTTCTAATTAATTAATTGTTCTTACTCAGCACCAATACAGTGTTTAATAATACAGAATAATTACCAACTATACAATAATACAACAGACCCCCACTGGTTGAGGATGGGCCAGTACCAGGCCCACCACTACCATCAGTGGGGGTCTGGTACTGGCTACTACCAGTGGAGACCTGCTACTGGCTACTACCACTGGAGGCCTGCTACTGGCTACTACCACTGGAGGCCTGCTACTGTCTACTACTAGTGGGCGTCTGGTACTGGCTACTACCAGTGGAGGCCTGGTACTGGCTATTACCATTGGAGGCCTGCTACTGGCTACTACCACTGGAGGCCTGCTACTGGCTACTGCCACTGGAGGCCTGCTACTGGCTACTACCACTGGAGGCCTGCTACAGGCTACTGCCACTGGAGGCCTGCTACTGGCTACTACCACTGGAGGCCTGCTACTGGCTACTACCAGTGGGCGTCTGGTACTGACTACTACCAGTGGAGGCCTGCTACTGGCTACTACCACTGGAGGCCTGCTACTGGCTACTACCAGTGGGCGTCTGGTACTGACTACTACCAGTGGAGGCCTGCTACTGGCTACTACCAGTGGGGGTCTGGTACTTTCTACTATCAGTGGAGACCTGGTACTGCCTACCACCAGTGGAAGCCTGGTACTGGCTACCATCACTACTACCAGTGAGGGCCTGGTATTGACTACCATCGCTATCACTAATGGAAGCCTGGTACTGGCTACCATCACTAACACCAGTGGAAGCCTGGTACTGATTGCCATTACTATTACCAGTGTAAGCCTTGTACTGGCTACCATCACTACTACCAATGGAAGCCTGGTACTGGCTACTATCACTACTTCTAGTGGAAGCCTGGTACTGGCTACCACTAGTGAAAGCCTGGTACTGGCTACCACCAGTGGGGACCTGGTACTGACTACCACCAGTGGAAGCCTGGTACTGGTTATCACCACTACCACCAGTGGAGGCCTGGTACTGGTTACCACCAGTGGGGGCCTGGTACTGACTCCCACTAATACCATCAGTAGAGGTCTGGTACTGACTACCACCAGTGGGGGCCTGGTACTGACTACCACTAGTGGGGGCCTGGTACTGACTACCACCAGTGGAACCCTGGTACTTGTTATTACCGCTATCACCAGTGGAAGCCTGGTACTGGTTATCACCACTACCATCAGTGGGGGCCTGGTACTTATTATTACCGCTATCACCAGTGGAAGCCTGGTACTGGTTATCACCACTACCATCAGTGGGGGCCTGGTACTTATTATTACCGCTATCACCAGTGGAAGCCTGGTACTGGCTGTCACCATTACCATCAGTGGGAGTCTGGTACTGACTACCTCCAGTAGGAACCTTGTACTGACTACCACCACTATCACTAGTGGGGGTCTGGTACTGACTACCACCACTAACATCAGTGGAGGTCTGGTACTGCTTGGTATCGCTACCACCAGTGGGGGTCTGGTACTGACTCCTACCATTGGGGGTCCGGTAATGACTACCACTATTGGGGGTCTGATACTGACTACCACTATTGGAGGTCTGGTACTGACTACCACCCGTGGGGGTCTGATACTGACTACCACCAGTGGGGGTCTGGTACTGACTACCACCATTGGGGGTCTGGTACTGACTACCACCATTGGGGATCTGGTACTGACTACCACCCGTGGGGGTCTGATACTGACTACCACCATTGGGGGTCTGGTACTGACTACCACCATTGGGGGTCTGGTACTGACTACCACCATTGGGGGTCTGGTACTGACTACCACCATTGGGGGTCTGGTACTGACTACCACCATTGGGGGTCTGGTACTGACTACCACCATTGGGGGTCTGGTACTGACTACCACCATTGGGGGTCTGGTACTGACTACCACCATTGGGGGTCTGGTACTGACTACCACCCGTGGGGGTCTGATACTGACTACCACCAGTGGGGGTCTGGTACTGACTACCACCAGTGGGTGTCTGGTATTGACTACCACCACCTTCACTAGTGGGAGTCTGGTACTGACTACCACCAGCTTCACTAGTGGGAGTCTGGTATTGACTACCACCACTTTCACTAGTGGGAGTCTGGTATTGACTACCACCACCTTCACTAGTGGGAGTCTGGTATTGACTACCACCACTTTCACTAGTGGGAGTCTGGTATTGACTACCACCACCTTCACTAGTGGGAGTCTGGTATTGACTACCACCACTTTCACTAGTGGGAGTCTGGTATTGACTACCACCACTTTCACTAGTGGGAGTCTGGTATTGACTACCACCACCTTCACTAGTGGGAGTCTGGTATTGACTACCACCACTTTCACTAGTGGGAGTCTGGTATTGACTACCTTTACCTTCACTAGTGGGAGTCTGGTACTGACTACCCCCAGCTTCACTAGTGGGAGTCTTGTATTGACTACCACCACTTTCACTAGTGGGAGTCTGGTACTGACTACCACCAGTGGGTGTCTGGTATTGACTACCACCACTTTCACTAGTGGGAGTCTGGTATTGACTACCACCACCTTCACTAGTGGGAGTCTGGTATTGACTACCACCACTTTCACTAGTGGGAGTCTGGTATTGACTACCACCACCTTCACTAGTAGGAGTCTTGTACTGACTACCCCCAGCTTCACTAGTGGGAGTCTGGTATTGACTACCACCACTTTCACTAGTGGGAGTCTGGTATTGACTACCACCACCTTCACTAGTGGGGGTCCGGTACTGGCTACCACCACTACCACCAGTAGGGGCCTGGTACTGGCTACCATCACTACCACCAGTAGGGGCCTGGTACTTGCTACCACACTTCACCAGTAGGGAGCTGTATGAGCCACCACCACTTCACTGTGGGGACTGTACTGCTACCACCAGCTTGGGGACTGGTACTGACTACCCCCAAAGTGGGAGTCTGGTACTGTTACCACCACTTCACTAGTGGAGGTCTGGTACTGGCTACCACCACTACCACCAGTAGGGGCCTGGTACTGGCTACCATCACTACCACCAGTAGGGGCCTGGTACTTGCTACCATCACTACTACCAGTAGGGGCCTGATACTGGCCACCACCACTCCCACCTGTGGGGGACTGGTACTGTCTACCACCAGTTGGGGACTGGTACTGACTACCACCAGTGGGAGTCTGGTACTGGTTACCACCACTATCACTAGTGGAGGTCTGGTACTGGCTACCACCACTATCATTAGTGGGGATTGGTACTGGCTACCACCACTATCATTAGTGGGGGTCTGGTACTGTCTACCACCGTGGGGATCTGGTACGCTCAGGCGCTGTACTCACCCCCTATCACTAGTGGGTGCTTGGTACGCTCACCACTACCACTAGTGGGAGTCTGGACTGGTTACCAACTATCACAGGGGGATCGGTACTGGCTACACCATTTCACTCAGTGGGGGCCCTGGTACTGGCTGCCACCACTTCACCAGTTGGGGATGGTGCTGGTTCACCACTACTCAGTGGGGGTCTGGTATTGTTTATCACCATTTGGGGATCTGGTACTGCTCTACCACCCCAAGTGGCGGCTGGTTACTGCGCCACCATTTCCGTGGGCTGGTATGCTACCACCACTACCACTAGTGGAAGCCTGGAACTGGTTACCATTACTATCATCAGTGGATGCTTGGTACTGGCTATCACCACTGCCACCAGTGGGGGCCTGGTACTGGTTACCACCACTTCCACCAGTTGGGGACTGGTGCTGGGTTGCACCACTACTACCAGTGGGGGCCTGGTATTGTTTATCACCAGTTGGGGCCTGGTACTGGCTACTACCACTGCCACCAGTGGGGGCCTGGTTCTGGCTGCCACCAGTCGGGGACTGGTATTGACTACCACCTCTACCATCAGTAGGCGACTGGTACTGACTGCCACTAGTGGTAGTCTGATACTGTCCATCACGAGTGGGAGCCTGATACCAGCTAACACCAGTGGGAGCCTGGTACTGTCTAGCACCAGTGGGAGCCTGGTACTGTCTAGCACCAGTGGGAGCCTGGTACTGTCTAGCACCAGTGGGAGCCTGGTACTGTCTACCACCAGTGGGAGCCTGGTACTGTCTACCACCAGTGGGACCCTGGTACTGTCTACCACCAGTGGGAGGCTGGTACTGTCTACCACCAGTGGGAGCCTGGTACTGTCTACCACCAGTGGGACCCTGGTACTGTCTACCACCAGTGTGACCCTGGTACTGTTTACCACCAGTGGGAGCCTGGTACTGTCTACCATCAGTGGGAGCCTGGTACCGTCTACCACCAGTGGGAGCCTGATATTTTCTTCCACCACTGGGGGCCTGGTACTTGTTACCACCAGTCTGAGCCTGGTACTGTTTACCAGCAATGGGAGCCTGGTACTGTTTACCAGCAATGGGAGCCTGATACTGTTTACCAGCAATGGGAGCCTGGTACTGTTTACCAGCAGTGGGAGCCTGGTACTGTTTACCAGCAATGGGAGCCTGGTACTGTTTACCAGCAATGGGAGCCTGGTACTGTTTACCAGCAGTGGGAGCCTGGTACTGTTTACCAGCAATGGGAGCCTGGTACTGTTTACCAGCAATGGGAGCCTGGTACTGTTTACCAGCAGTGGGAGCCTGGTACTGTTTACCAGCAATGGGAGCCTGGTACTGTTTACCAGCAATGGGAGCCTGGTACTGTTTACCAGCAATGGGAGCCTGGTACTGTTTACCAGCATTGGGAGCCTGGTACTGTTTACCAGCAATGGGAGCCTGGTACTGTTTACCAGCAGTGGGAGCCTGGTACTGGCTACCACCACTACTTGTACGTGCTACTGATCCTTGTCTATGTCCTGCATCAGTACTCTCATGGTAGTCCACCTCTGAGGTGACCCCACTGACGCGATCTGCTGTGTATTCCACTTTCTGGAAGAAATAATGCTGAATTAACAAAAAAATCTGGAATAAATTTTTAATTCCCTTTAATAAAGATTTAAATGTTTTAATCTCTTGAAATCAATTTTTAATAAATATATACCTTGCACATGTACTTGTAAAAATAAAGATTATTATTATTATTAGTAGTAGTAGTGTTTGGTGTCAGGTGGTCCAGTCAGTTGTGTCCACCACGTTGTGGGTTATGCACACTGTTTTTGTGCTCTGGTGTCTGATAAATCTTTTAAGTGTGGGACAAATACTTAACAAATTCGCAGTGTGGTCAAGGAACACACAAGACATCTGACACAAGAAGGATATGTACAGAAGGTGGCAATTTTTTGTGTATATGATCCGTTCACAACAGCAAGTGTTGACACCATTGAAACCAGTTGAGCTTCCATGTCTAGTCTAGTGACATGTATGTCTGCTTGATGGACAACCCTTCATCATACACAAGTAGAAGCAATGAAGGCCTGCCCGAAAAGGACGTAGTTTTAAATATTTGCCAGTTGGCAGGGTGAAAGATGCCATGGTATGTCACCCACTGGACGGAAGTAATTACGTCGTTTCTACTATGGTAAGTGGCATTATCGTATATCATTCTGTGCCTTAAATTAATATTTTGAACCTGGTTGAAGATACATACCTGACGTTGACCACTAGGTACGAGAATGTAATAGAGACCATTGATAACATCACCATCAGTGTACTGAGTGTGACCATAGTGAGAGCCTCGAGGAGCGTCCTCCACACTGTACGAGAAACTGTATTCTGGTCTCCTGCAGTCCTACAAGAATGTATTATTATTAGTCCCCTCAAGGGAGGGTGTTTGAGGGGCTTTTGAGTCAAGAAATAGGACCTGATCTTCCCTTGGGCTGAACCTGAATCTTTCCCATTCCTGCAGGAGCTGTCTGGTCCCTACGGGTTAAGCTTTCCTACATGAATAAAATTGATTTAATTCACGAGGAACGCTAAATTCACGTAAGGGTTACCAGTAACTGCATGAACCTTTCTCATGTTACAGTACACCGTTGTTCAAAATTTGAACCCGATCGGATGAGGCGTTCTCAAGTTATAAATGGAAACCTTGGAGAAAAAACTTAGGACACCTTACTGTATACATGTACATGTAGAAATAAAGATTATTATTATTATATTAAGTAAAAGGACACAAATGCAACTAATGTGACATTTCATTGTGGCAACGTTTCGCTCTCCAGGAGCTTTCTCAAGCCGTTACAAGCGATAATGGACATAGTGGGTTTATATATACTCAAAGTGAGGTGAAATACTTTGAGAGTATATATAAACCCACTATGTCCATTATCGCTTGTAACGGCTGAAAACTCCTGAGAGCAAACTTGCCACAATGAAATGTCACATTAGTTGCATTTGTGTCCTTTACTAACATATTGTCGGTAATTCTACCAATATTATTACATTATTATTATTATTATTATTATTAAAGGTCCCGCTTCAGGGATGTGATACCTAATAATTTTTTATATTATTGTTTTATGTTGGCTGGTTTAGTGCTATTGTCCAATACTTATTACGCCATTATTGACCGTATATTATTAATTTCAAAAAGAATCTCTAACGGTCTTAAAGCACCGTGGAATGGGAAGAAGTCAGGCTCGGAAGGGGTGGGAAGCTTCAGTGCTTTGGATCAAGAGCCCTTCGCTAATATCCAAGTACCCCACCTTGAAGGAACTATAAAATAGTACTTAGACTGCTACACTATAAATTTTTACAGGTGACCCTTCAAGGGAGGAGATTTGATGCTGAAGGACTCTTGATCCAAGGATTTTTAGGTACTTCCCTTGAAGGCAGCAAGTAGTGTGACAGGAATGTGGGTGATATATGGAAATGTTAAAGTCATGAACAACCACTGGTGCAACACTGGCTTCTTATCATTCTTATTCAGCTGTTTTTTTTCCTTCGCTCTCTTCTGTATCATCAACTTTCTCAAGAATGTCTTCCTATTTATTGTTAGTCACCATGTATTTTTTCCTTTTTTTTTCACTGTCTACGCTACTTAGTCATTATTTTCCATATTCTTGTGTTTAATATAATATTTTTGTTTAATATAATATTCTTGTGTTTAATATAGGCTCTGGGTTCTAACTTAATATATTCATGGATAATTGCAAATCCCGTTGTACAGTACCTGGTGACTGGGAGATAATCAGGTTTGATCTGAGGAAGGGAGGGAGAAGGTACAGCTTCAGTTCCTCAGATCCAGAACCCTTAACCACAGCATCACGGCACACTCTTCCCTTGAAGGGTTTAAGGTTTATAAAGCCTTCCCTTGATTTAGGCTTTAACTCACTTTTTCCTTAGAGACTTTTCTATATATCTATCTGTTTTAAAAACCTTCTAGAAGCATTAGAGACTTTTCTATCTATCTATCTGTTTTAAAAACCTTCTAGAAGCATTAGTTTTATTTGATAATTTTACCCAAGTGTTAGGCTATATATTGCCTTCCAAACTTAAATTTTCAATACTCTCCTAGACTTTGTCTTGCTTCCTAACTCATGGTTTAACACTAGTCTAACTAGTTTTAATTGTCCCCTTTTTTTTCAGAGTTTATTCTATTACATTTGAAGGTATTGTTTTCATTTTTCACTTACTCTTTCAAGTTTACTAAGATTGATCTAATTGCCTTGTCTAAGTTGCCGTTTTGTACTCAAGTTAATTTCCAACAGTTCTTTAAGACGTTTTAACTCTTATTACCTTATTCTTTCACAACATCCATTCAATAAAACGGAACAGAAATGATTGTCTCTGAATTATTGTACTGGACAGCACATGAGGATAAATAAGACACATGTCGGTATTGTATATCACTAACATATTCATTTAGTATATAATGAATAATGTACACCCTGCGATGAATTGCCTTATTCTTATGTACTTTCCTCGGGTTTTCTTTTATTACTAGGAATTTTAAAAGATTCTCTCCTAAGTGTTCAGTAAAAGTCTAAACATTTCATCAATGATAATATTTACTAAAATTTTTAGCGAAATGCCTTAACTTCACCAACTATAAATTACTCTTAACCTCTTTAATTTGATTAAATAACTTTGCACCTTTGCGCAGACCCCTGGACCCGTGTGTCTGTATTTACTATTCTTCACTGTAATGGTCATGTGACTGAATTCACAAACTGTGTAACTTATATATCCTATATTGTATAATAATAAGGTATTAAAAGGACCCCAATGGAAATAAGTCACTCTGACATTTTTGAGTTATCCTAGGTTCTCTACACATATGCTGCTATGTATGATAATCTATGTAACTGTATTTGTGTATACCTGAATAAACTTACTTAAGTTTCTCACTAACTTGCTCAGGTAACAAAATTTTGGTGCCCTCAATGTTTGAACATATCATGTGCCTATGCAATTATAGAGATAATGTAATAATTGTCTCCATCCATTAAGTTTGTGACTGAATCCACTACTCTTGTAAACAGGTGCTTCTGTATTCAGTAATGGTCGTTTGTTTGTGTTCATTTAACTTGCTGGTAAATGGCTCTTTCCCATTCCTCGGATTACATCAAATTACCTACCAGCCCCTCCATATATATATATTATATATATATATATATATATATATATATATATATATATATATATATATATATATATATATATATATATATATATATGTATATATATATAAAGAATAATAATTCATTTGACTACTGAGTACAAACTAAGCGTTGTCGGTTCACATTTTCCACACAATACATTCACACGTCCCACACTTTCTCAATCTGAATGTGAAAATGATTCTGCAACTGATGCATTTGATGGATGGATTGGCGGACTTATAATGGCTTCCATGACTAGGGTAAACAAATGCACTTTCCCAACCAAACTTCCTCTTGTATCTACTTATATCATGGTGTACATACTCAAATGATACCAAAAGCCCGTTTTAAATTATTAAAATCTGTGTTAGATGCTTGGAACGTGCTTCAAATATCAAATATTTGGAACTTATGTCACAACCTACGTCAAATGCTTAAAACTTATGTTAAATGCTTAGAACCTTCGTCAAATGCTTAGTACTTTTATTAATATTCATAACCTGTGTTAATACTTAAAGCCCATGCTAAATATTTAAAACCTGTAAATGTTTTATCTTGGCAGTGGCAAGTAAATTTTAATGGATGTGGTGACCAGAGTAGAAAAAGGGCACTAGGAACACTTTAGTGGAAGTGAAGAGAAAATATATTTATTTCTTACTTTGTTCTCTGTTGAAATCTGTTTCTGTGATGCTCTGACGACGGATGAACCTACATTACCCGTTGAACCATAAAACTGATCTGAGCTATTAGCCTCTCTAGGACTTCTGGTGGGCATTGGTGGGTTATATGATTCATCGTTGGTTGAGGAAATAGGTGAGGTGATGCCTGGTAGGTTATAGGAGTCTTCGGACGTTGAAGTGATTCCTGGTGAGCTATAAAAGTCTTCTGGGATTGAAGTGGGTACTGGTAGATTATAAGATTCTTCAGTGCTTGAGGTTCGTCCTGATGGGTTATAGGATTCTTCTGGAATTGAGTTTGGCCCTGGTGGGCCGTGAGATTCCTTAGAATAAGAAGTGTGCTCCGAATTATCAGGGCTTCTGGGACTCTCGTTATAGAACTCCTGGGAACGTAAAAGCATTCCCGCCAAGCCATAATTCCAATCCCTTACTGGATTGGAATCATTGGAATTTAGGGTTAATTCTGCGTGACTGTATGACTCCTTGGGTCGTAAGGTGGTTAATGATTTGAAATTTATTTTTTCTGTGAAGGGTACTACACCTCCATAGACTTCGCTAGGACGCAACATAGTTAAATAACTGGGCACTTTGGAGTGTACAACTGAGGATAAAATGAATCCTGCAGGATTAGAGGGTTCATTGGTACTTGAATTGGATGTTGTTAGGCTATAAAATATTGAAGGTTTTGTAGCATCATGAGGTTCAGTAGGGTTCTTAGGGTCATACTTCCATCCTGGTTTTGCGAGAGCACTCACTGATTTTCGAGAATCTGAAGAATTAAGGACCTCGTCCAGTTGTTCAGTTTTCACCAAGTCGTCGGATCTCGTGGAATTTGATAAGTTTAGTTTGATATCTTTATTATGCACCCCATACCCATCCTGTGGGCGCAAGGAATTTGATAAGTTATGCATTTTTCTTGGGTTGAGCATTTCATAAAATCTTGCAGAGCTTACTGAACTATTGGACTTTGTTGTACTTGGTTGTTCATAAGATTCAGCAGGTCTGGGTAAGTTATGAGAGTTTAAGTTGACTGAGTCTGGAATTGGTAGTCTATAGAATTCAGAAGGACTAGATAAGCTAGAAGACCTTATAGTGACCAAGGATTTACTGGGACTTGGTAAGTTGTTTAGCGTTTTGGAACTAGAAATGGAAGAACTATTCAAACGTGTCGAGGTACTGAACTCTTCTGGACTTTGCGACTGAAGGGATTCTATTGAGGTTCTTGAATCGTGTAATTCTGTTGAATTTGATACGATATATGAATCTGTAGGACTTGCAACATCATGAGACTCCTTTGGGGTTCGTGTGACGTTGGTTCCTGAAGAGTCCACTACATGAGCTGCTTCTACAATGGTTGATGCGCTGAAAGACTCTTGTGATTCTGAAGAACTGTAGGACTTTTTGGGAAGTGCTAGGAGGTAGAGTTTTGGTATTTCGTAGGATCCTCGTGGATTTAGTGATTCATAAGATTCCCTCGGACTTGGTGGTTGATAAGATCCTTTTACACTTGGTGGTTCGTAGGATACTCCTGGGCTTGATGATTTGTAGTATTCTTTTGTATCTATCGGTTCATAGTATGCTACATAGTCATGAGAATCTTCAGGAGCTAGGAGAGAGGATCTTCCAGCACTCGAGGTGGTTGTTGATGTAAATCCTGCTGAGTTATAGGATTCCATAAAACTTATTGGAGGATTAATTTGACTGTCGGGGTAAATAGGACTAAACGTGGGACGTAATGTTGTTTTTGATTGCCCGTAGATTTGTCTTAAATTCAGAGTATCACTAGTTGGTTTCTCATGGGGTTCTGCAGGACTGGGAGTTCCAATAGGTGTCCCGTAAGGCTGCTTTTGGCTTGAACTTATACTTTTTAGGTTATAGGAATCTATAGGACCAGTAATCGTAGAGTAATGGTACTCACGAGGCCCCAGTATAGAATCAGGTGGGTCTTGAACCTCTACAAAGCTATGGATTTTACTTCGTGTTCTATGTGAACTATATGGATCGGTTGGACTTGAGTTAAGATCCTTTCTTAAATAGATCCCTGATGGGCTTAAGACGAATTCTGCAAGGTTGTAGGACTTAGTTGAATCCAACGATGGATCTGGTGGACGAACGGACTGTACTGAACTAGAGGTAAGGTTCGCTGTGTTATAGGACTCTGTATAATTTAAGACGAGCTCTGCTAGGGTGTAGGGGCCTTTTGAGCTAGAGAAAGTATCTGATGGGTGATTGTCCTGT